>QLPN01002509.1:0-19659 GCA_003314395.1 Albatrellus ellisii | reverse complement strand
AACAACCCCAACCTTGACCCATCCACCATGATGGATCTCCATGCCATGCTGCTTGCCAACAACCCTTACATCAACATGTACAGGCAAGCTCATGACATCTTCAAGGACAAGGCTCCAGAAGAGCAGGTCAATGTGGCTGTTTGCATCACCATGGACCCCAACACAGATCTGCACAGATACAATGCTCCCACTGCAAAGGAGATTGCTGCCATCATTCCTGGGAGTGGAGGAGCACAAGTGGACTTGCATCATGATATTGTTGTCCACCTGCATGGAGGTAGCCTTAGGAGGATTAGTCATCTGCATCACAGTTATTCCCCATTGCACTATGTCCTCCTATTCCCCAAAGGTGACTCTGGCTTCCACATCAACATACCATCACAGCCAGGTCCAAGTGGTCAGATGTGCTCCAAAACTGTCTCCCAGCAGTCCTACTATGGGTACCATGCCTTCACCAGACTCAATGAGGCAGATGTCCTCTTTCACAGTGGCAAGCTCTTCCAGCAATATTTGGTGGATGCCTGGGCATCAATTGAGGAGACAAACCTGTACTGGATCAGAACTCATCAAAAAGACATATGTGCAGATCTCTACAAAGGGCTTCAGGATGCAGTCCATGGCAACCAGGATGGTGTTCCAGTCAATCTTGGACAGCAGGGTCAGCACATTATCCTTCCCTCCACCCACCAGGGCAGTACAAGGCATATGTTCCAGCTCCTCCAAGACTCCATGGCCATCTGTCATTATGGGCACAAACCAGACATCTTCCTCACCATGACTGCAAACCCCAACTGGCCTGAGATCCAGGAGGCCCTCCTCAAGTATGATGATGGCACATCCCAGACTGCTGCAGATCACCCTGACATAGTTGCTTGCATCTTCAACCAGAAGAAGAAAGCCCTGCTGGATGACATCAACGCTGGGCTGTTTGGAGAGCTGGCTGGCAGTGTCTACACCATAGAGTTCCAGAAGCATGGCCTCCCTCACATGCATCTCCTCATCTTCCTGAAGGCCCCATACAAGATCCATGATGCCAGTCATGTGGACAGCATTGTCTCAGCACAACTCCCTGATCCTGTCCTCCATCCAAAGCTCCATGAGTGTGTCACCAAGTATATGCTTCATGGCCCATGTGGTGCCCCTGACCATGTAAAAGCCCCTTGCATGAAGAAGGACAACAATCAGCAATGGTTGTGTAGCAAGCACTACCCCAAGGGCTTTTCTGAGGAGACTCACTTTGGGGAGGATGGATATCCAGTCTATGCCAGGCCAGACAATGGGCACACCTTCACAAAGCATCTCAGTCAGAACAAAGTCCATGTGTTCACCAACTGTGATGTCATCCCCTACAACCCCTACCTGCTTGCAAAATATGCCTGCCACATCAATGTGGAGGTCTGTGCCTCAGTCAAGGCAGTCAAGTACATCCACAAGTACATCTACAAGGGTCCAGATCAGGCCACTGTGCAGGTTGGGGATGTGGATGAAGTCCAGGACTACATTGATGCATGCTACATTGGTCCTTCAGAGGCATGCTGGCACATGTTTGAGTTCCCCATGCACCAGGAGCTCCCCACAGCCCATCACCTTCCTGTCCATGTGGAGAATGAGCAGCAGGTCTACTTCCAAGCAGGTGATGACCCTGAAGAAGTCCTGGAGCACCCCTCTGCCAAGAAGACCCACCTGACAGAGTGGTTCAAGGCCAACCAGCAGCATCCTGACACTGCCTGCCAGTACTTCTACCAGGACTTTCCTCAGCACTTTGTGTGGGAGTCCAAGGGGCATCAGTGGAAGCCAAGACAAGGGGCTTTGCCATTGGTTGCATGTACTTTGTCCATCCATCTGCTGGGGAGCACTTCTACCTCAGGATGCTTCTGACCATCATCAAGGGGGCAACAGACTGGGAGGATCTGCACACCTGCAATGGGGTGGTTCATGCAACCTACAAGGCTGCCTGTCTTGCTAGGGGTCTCCTGGAGGATGATGGTGAATGGGATCAGTGCCTGCAAGAGGCTGGGGAGATGCAGACTGGTGGTCAACTGCACTCTCTCTTTGCCTCCATCCTCTACTACAATATCCCATCTAACCCTGCCATCCTGTGGGATCATCACAAAGTAAAACTATGTGATGATGTGCACCATGCCCTCATCACCCATCACAATATCCCTGATCCTACTGAGGAGCAAGTCCATGACTATGGCCTCTACCTCCTTGACAAGATTCTCAGCAAGATGGGCAAGCACCTCCTTGACTTCCCTCCCATGCCACTCCCCCAGCACAACTGGCAAGTTCTTGGCAACCTCCTTCTGCAAGATGAGCTTGATCATGACATCTATGACCTCACTCTGCAAGTTGAAGATCACTACTCTACCTTCAATGGAGAGCAGAAGTCTGCCTTTGATGCTGTCATGGCCTCTGTTGATGGGAACCAGGGCAAGACCTTTTTCCTCCACAGTGCAGGAGGTTGTGGGAAGACCTATCTCTGCAACACCATTGCTGCTGCTGTGTGTTCCAAGGGCAAGGCTGCTCTCTGTGTTGCCTCCTCAGGCATAGCCTCACTTCTCCTGGATGGAGGTTGCACTGCCCACTCTCACTTCAAGATCCCCATCTCCCTCCATGAAACCTCCACCTGCAATCTGAAGTGCAACTCTGACCATGAAGGGCTGCTGAAGGGGACTGGGATCATCATCTGGGATGAGGCACCTATGCAGCATCACTATGCCATGGAGGCCCTGGATCACACCTTGCAAGACCTGCTGGAGGATGGGGTTGTATTTGGAGGTATCACTGTGCTCTTTGGTGGGGACTTTCGCCAAATCCTGCCTGTTATTCCCAAGGGCTCCAGACAGCAGATAGTCAATGCCTCCCTCTGTCACTCCCAGCTCTGGAAAAGCACCAACATCCTCCACCTCAAGCAGAATATGTGTCTTGACCACACTCCAGGCAGTGCTGCTTTTGCTCAGTGGTTGCTTCAAATTGGTGCTGGAGGCCAAAACCCATCCATCAAACTCCCCACCAGCATGTCCCTCTCAGAGAACACTGTCCAGATGCTCATTGACTCCATCTACCCTGTGATTGCAGATGCAGAGGAGAAGCCTGACCAGTATTTCCTGGAGCACACCATACTTTCCTCCAAGAATGACACTGTTGATGAGCTCAACTCTGCCATCCTTGCTCAGTTTCCTGGAGAAGATACCAGCCTGTTCAGTGTTGACAAAGTCAGGAGTGGCCAGGAAGACTACCCCATTGAATACCTCAACTCCCTCAATGTCTCTGGCATCCCCCTTGCCCACCTTCATGTCAAAGTTGGCTGTCCCCTCATGCTCCTCAGGAATATGGACCCATCCCATGGACTCTGCAATGGGACTCACCTATTGCTGCTGGGGGTCAAACCACATGTTCTCAGGTGTTGCATCTTGGGTGGCAAGCATGCAGGCAGGATTGTGTTCATCCCCAGGATGGTCTTGGAGCCCTCTGAAGAGTCACTGCCCATTCCTCTATCACACCACCAATTCCCAGTTTGCCTTGCCTTTGCCATGACCATCAACAAGTCACAAGGTCAATCAGTCAGTCATGTTGGATTGGACTTGTGCTCTGGAGTTTTTGCCCATGGCCAACTGTATGTTGCATTGTCACACTGCACATCTGGGGACAGGATCAAGGTCCTCTTTCCTGAGGGTTCCCAGGGAGGATCAACCTTGAATGTGGTGTATCCTGAGGTTTTGCAGAATATCTTGGCAGGGCCTTGGTGAGTTTTGTTGCTAATAGACTATATAACACTTTCTAATTTAATGTGGTGTAGAAGAAGCAGCAGCAGCAAAGCAGGGAGTGGAGTGTTCAGGCAAGATTGGTTTCTGTACTGGATTGGTAAATTGTACTGTTGCATTGCACTGTTGTATTGTACTCACCTATTTTCTCCCCTCCTAGGTGAGGGCACAGGGTTTATGGTGGAAGGGAGGTGATTGGGATTGGTGTATTGGTTTGGAAATTGGAGTTGGTTTGTGAACTGGGATTGGTCTGCAAATAGATAGAGAAATGTTTCCTTTTATTCCCTATTGGAACAGCATATGTATACCTCTTATTCTCTGTATACTCCTTGGTCTGTAAATGGGTAGAGCACTGTTTCCTTTTATTTTCTGTTGCAACAAGCTATGTATACTTTCACAGATATTGTCCTATTACTTCATGTTGCAATGCAATAGGATAGGTCTCTACTCCATAGCTGGAGAGGCAATTGGAATTGGTCTGTAGATAGATAGAGCATTATTTCCTTTTATTTTCTGTTGCAACAAGCTATGTATACTTTCACAGATGATGCTTTATAATTCAATGTTGCAATGCAACAGGTTTTTACACTAGTCAAAATTACTACCCTGTGGAACTCATTCTATCATTGCCACATCTGCAGATGCTATATTTCTGCAAGTGCCCAGCCATCACTCTTATTGTTACATCCCACACAATCGGCTTGGCTTGCTTTTTGACATGGTAGCATGCATATCAATTGTTTCCTAACAACCCCCAACTCAACCCCCTACGTAAAACACAGAAGTTGACTCCAGATCACATAGTTCTTCTCACAAACGTGTGTTTACGCTGTCCACATTTTATTGCTACATGTACCTCAACAATGAAAAAGTGTTTTGAAACATTTAAAACATGTTTGATTGAGACATCTAAGAGGGTAATTTCCCGAGCAAGGTTAGCGGCGCGCCAAGCGCCACTCTGTGTACTTATTGTTCTCATTCAAACTGATGCTATTTCACAAGAAAATCGGAATGCATGGTATAATCAATCATATGCAAGTGTCCCACGCATACCCGGAAGGCTATCGCGCAGGGTTGGATATGGAGGAGCGCTCCCCTTCCCCTCGCGCACGAGACGGCCCTCATCGACCCTGTTCCCAGTCACAGACACTCATAATGGGGAGGACAGCGTTCGCAACCACACCACGTCAGCCACCTACTAATCGATGGAGTCTAAGGGGAAGCCAACTGCGTACGTCGTGGACACCATGCCGGCCCCACTGCTTTGTTGAAACGTGGACCTTGCGCCCGCATCTGGGCAGATAAGTTCTTTGCAAGCACTGCTCCCTGACGCCGAAGTCAGATATATATTAGTACATGATTGACGGTATCAGCGTGCGAAGGCTTTGATTGACAAACTATTGGTCCAGACCTTGAGTACCCAAAGGGTGGTCCGGTCCATGCCTATGTAGACGACTCTGTCTTGGTTAAGAGTCGATCCCATGGTCAGTACCAGTGGCCTTAGAGCGTTCTTTGAGCGCACACACTCACGGACCTCTTTGGTTCTTGCGCTGTTCCATCGCCAGCCTCATGCGCTCCGTCGCCGGCTTCTCCATGCGTACCCCCAAAGTCTGACGCTTGGTTGCGCAATCGCCTTGGCACTAGCGGAGCAAACAGGCTGGGAGAATGTACACATACGTGCGCCAGAACTTCATCGGATTAATATGGATACCTCCTATTTTTACAGATGGTCTCTGGCGCCGCCTTTGCGCATAGAGACGTCGAGTCTGTTATGGACCTCGGAGCGGCTTTTGTCGAGAGTACGGCGAGAGTCGCGTTCCGTGGTGGTAACAAGAGGGGGTTATGAGGATTAGATGGGTACTATATAAACACGTGTTCGCTGTCAAGAACCGATTGACACTTGTGGGCGACATGAAATGTGTAGGCTGCGGACCGTCGGTAAGCGTAATACAAATCCATAGGCTTATGTTGCACCAGTAACCAGCGTGTTAGAGCCGCTGAGAGAGGTTATGACCGACAGACGACAGTTGAGGAAGAAGGTCACACCCCAACCCGGCCTATGCCGGCTGAGTTTAGGCATTCCTGTAGGCGTACGCTGATATTCCGAAGCTGCAGATGGTTCTGAGATGTCCAACACAGAGGTCCTGACGCTTGTGGATGTTCTGGCGGTGGATCTGTCTTCCACACTCGACAAGACTGCCCTATCGTCGCCCCAGTCGACAGCATACCTCACCCATCTCACCAGCCTGCCATTAGATGCCCTCGTCACCGAACCTACGAATCTCTCCTCCACATCTTCCCAGCTCACAAATGCCCTCACCACCCTCTGTACCTCCTCCTATCCGACCTTCTTGTCCATGCACACTGCGACAAGCGGCCTGCAAAACACTATCTCCTCGTTCTCAGCGTCTCTCGATGGCCTCCTTCATGACATCCCATCTCTCGACGACTCCGCACGCGCATTCTCCGCCGAGGTGAACGGCGTGCAGGCCGAGCGGCGCAGCGCCACCCTCGTGCTCGAGCACAGCGCAAAGCTGCAGGACATCCTCGAGCTGCCGCAGCTCACCGAGGCTTGCGTGCGTCATGGGTATTTCCAGGAGGCCCTCGATCTTGCTGCGCACGCGACACGTCTCGCCGCCCGCTTCCCCACCGTGCGCGTCGTGCAGGATGTGCGCGCAGAGGTCGACCAGGCGCTGCGCGGGCTGCTAGCACAGCTTCTCGGCATGCTCCGCGCGCCCGCAAAGCTGCCTGCGCTGTTCAAAGCTGTCGGCTTCCTCCGCCGCATGCGCGTGCTGCAGGAGGATGAGCTCGCGCTGGCGTTCCTCGTGGGCCGTCTCGAGCACCTCGAGCTCGCGCTGCAGGCCGTCGCGCTCGAGCAAAAGGGTGCGGACCGCGAGCACGACAGGGAGACATGGGTACGGTATGTGAAACGATACATCGATGTCTGGCGGGAGGGCGTCCACGACGTCGTCACGCAGTACACTACCATCTTCCTCGAGCGGCCCTCGCCCTCACCCTCGCCCTCGTCCTCACGACCCGCGACCCCCATCTTTGCTATTACCACCACGGTGCCCACCCCGGCCGTGCGCGCACTCCTTCCGACCTTCGCGACACACCTCGTCTCGCGCCTCCTCGCTGTCCTGCGCGACGCCCTACCACGCATCCACGAGCCGACCGCGCTGAACGCGATCCTGACGCAGCTCACCTACTGCGCAACGTCGTTCGCACGCTCTGGACTCGACTTCCGACCACTGCTGCCCCAGCTCTTCTCCGACGCGGTCCTCGGCAACACGGCGCGTGCGCTGCTGGACGCGACGGATGCCTGGTGTGTTGCGTGCGCGGGCAGCGCGGCGGACAAGCCTAGTGCCTGGCTGGTGGTGGCGAGTGGCAGTAACTCGTTTCCTGCTATCCCAATCCCGCCGCGGCCGGAGGACACAAAAGGAGACCAGCCACCTCCGCACGCCCCCCCGCACGCGCTTGCCGCGCACCCGCCCCTCGCGACCTATACGAATGCGATCCTCACGGCGCTAAACAGCCTGCGCCTCCTCGCGCCCCCTGCACTGCTCCCCGCGCTCGTCCGCGCGCTCGATGCGGCCCTGGTCGATGCGGCCCATGCCCTACTTGCCTATGTGCGCCGCGCGGGCATGGACACGGCGGCAAGGGCAACCCCGCCCGCGGAGGAGACGCGTATGCTGCGTGCGAGTGTAGCCGTGTTCGTGCGGGTGTTTGTGCCATTCGTGAGGCGTGCGCTTGCGGAAGGAGTGTTCGGTGCGAAAATGGTGCCCTTGAATAGAGAGCTGGATATGGTTGTGGGAGACATGGAGACCTGGATTGCGGAGGCAGAATAGTGCGGTTGCAGCATAGCATAGTTACTCCAGTGTCCAGCACGGCAATGATCCCCGTTGTTGAATGGGCGGTGGGTGTTGTACGACTGTTTTTACTGCCTAATGCCAGTATTTCGACTTTTTACAATATGGTCGTGTTAAGAATGCTATGTGGTTGTGCGTCGTCCACCATGCAACATAGGCTTTTGATTTTAAATCACCTGTCTCCAGTTCGCATATAATAGCGTCCGTGTCGAATTGTGTACCTGCTGCCTGACGATTGTCGTTTTCATATAAAAAGCGTGGCCGGGCGTTGCCGTGCACGCGGCCAGTGCTACACTACCCGCGACATGTTGCTGTATGTTCACGGATTAATGTCATGTGCACTGCGGTCAGCCGTGGCGGGACTCCGACGCAGTTACAACAGCCCAGATGAGTTGGGAACTATAAATGACGGCCCTCGTAAAGGAGAATTATAGATTGGCACTACGCTACAAAATAGCTCAGGCACAGGGACTGCTTATATTATAACTTGGTCCAGAACTTGCAGCTGCTTAATCTGATATGCTCACCAATGCGGCACTCCGCTCTTCCCGCCTCATAACTATCACTACCGCTGCCTCTCTGAAAGTTGCTTCCTACCGTTCCCTCTCGCTACGCACAATGTCCACCACCGTCATCACGCATCCCTCTTTGACCAAAATCACGACCAAGAGTACGCGCTCTGCACTGACGGACACTCCCCCGCCTGCCCGTGTTCTGACCCACCCTCCACAGACGCAGCCGCTGCAATCGGGCCGTACAGCCAGGCAGTAGTGTGCGGGTCGCTCGTGTTTGCGTCCGGCTGTCTCGGGTTCGACGCGAAGACGGGGAACTTTGTCGGCGACGGCGTGGTGGAGCAGACTAAGCAAGCGCTGCAGAACCTCAAGGGCGTCGTCGAGGGCGCCGGAAGTGAGCTCGGGAAGGTGATCAAGACGACCGTGCGTGCACACTCCCCTCACGCGTGGCATGAGTGTGGTGTCCTGAAATAACGTTGCGACAGATATTCCTGAAGGACATGGACGATTTCCAGACGGTGAATGCGATCTACGCCGAGTTCTTCGGCGAGCACAAGCCTGCGCGGTCTACTGTCCAAGTCGCATGTCTGCCCAAGGACGGCCGAGTGGAGATCGAGGCGATCGCATCCTTATCTTAGCTCCTTTGTTCACATTTCGAAGCCACCACGCAGGCCATTGTTTCAAATTGCTACCACAGTCATGACATTGTTGCCAACGTGCGAGTATCAAAAGAATCCCACATGCCGTTTTAGCCTGCGCCGGAAGCTGCAGGGTCTAACAGCACTGATAGGTCACAAAGAAGTCTGATTGAAACCGATTTCCCAACATCATAGCATCATGACTACTGCACATATTACATTAGTCCCCGGGACTGCCGTCGTTCCTGCGTTATCATCTACTGCAGAACGTCAGATCAGATTACCATCACATCGCGACGAGCTTGGTCAGTCGTCAGAGCGCACAGGAGATGGACTCGCTAATCAGAGAAAAGCAGGTGTCTGCGGAGGGGTTTAGGCGCACATTTGCTCGGCTTCGGGAACACGTTCGTTGGACGACCGAGATGACGATGACGATGACGATGTGGCCGAACTCAGCTACCGTCACCTGCACGGCCTTCTTGATGCTGTCGGCCTTGCTGACGTTCGCAATGGACGCCAAGACCCATATGCGGTTCTGGATTATCAATATCAATGATGGCATTAATTTCGTCGAGCCTGTCCTGTGTTTGCGTGTTCGTAGAGCAACGCGCTTATGATTGACGCTCGACGTCGCTGATGTCTTCGCCAAAGCTGACGATGAACATACTATAGCTGGGACTGTCACAATGAGGCCAAAAACAAAAAAACAAAAAAAAAAAGTATCTGGCCGGCGAGAGCCGATGCTCTGAGGAGCGCGATGACACACATGTTCTTGTCTGAACCATGTCTGATTTCTATCCCCATGTCGACCGTTTCCAAATATGAACGATTGACCACGGAGTATGTGTGCTAAAAAAAAAAGAATGCATGCCCTAAGGACGACTGACTGCCGCTGCCAAGCCTATGTGCCATCGTGACAATGTCAGCAGACTCTTGGAAAGTACTTTGATGTGACATACCTAGGAACCATGACCAAGAAAGTGCGGATTTTGGTCGGTCCTGAATAAGCCCGGAGTCAAAAATATCAATCGACCATCAATATCTCCAAGACTTGCAGGAATATATTGTCGTGGTCTGAGTGAGGCCAGCGTCGCTAGACTTGCGATAGTTAGCTACATGTCACTGCCAACGTGAACAGTATTTTTCTCATTGCATACTGTGTGAAAGCATGAATCGCAGTCTATGAATCACATTACCAACTCCAGAGGAAGGAATATGTCCGGAGAGCATAATGCATCGCGTGATATCCACGAACTCACTGCTTTTGGGCAACTGACACCAATCGGGTCATAGCCCTAATCCACAAGAGGACAGAATAGAACATCATAGCCCAATTACATCCGAGAATGTATTGACTTACACGTGCAAAACGTCTGCTACTGTGCCCGGTGAAACTGGCAATTGCACTGACAAAGATTTACATTACCCTCACAATCCTTCAAAGCCCGCCACCGGTAAATATGTACTCTATCGCAGAATCCACGTTCCCACCTGTCGCGAGCAGCGCACGCACGTTCTGCGCTGCATTAGTGAAACCCATGTCATGTAGTTGCTGGCAGGCCAAACATTGAGCAGGTCAGAGCGTGACAGGCTATTTACAGTCAGAAGAGCGAAGCACACCTGAAGCTGTAACTGGAAGCGCTCTTCAGGAGCACGCTGCGGGGACCCGAATAACCCAGCGCCTGTACTGTTCACGTCTGGCTGACCCGCACCCACGCCGCCTGCATCCCGCAGTAGCGCAGCCCAGTGGTTAGGCAGGGTCTGCGGCACACCACCAGGCGCGGGCGCGCCAAAGGCCGTCAACGATGGTGAGGTAGGTGACGCAGTGCCCGGCAGTATATTCGGGTTCCCGGGCGCAGGGAAGCCGCCACCTGTGCGAGGAAATGTGTCTAGGCCAGAGCCACGCTGGTGCATCAAGCTCATGAGCCGCGTCATGTTGCGCATGGCATCTGGGTTGGACCTGCAAACACGTAAGACATGGACGCAAGATGATAAAAGGAGCGGGGGATAAGCGCAAAGGGAAGGTGACTCACATGAGCTCGTGAAGGCGATGGGCAGCAGCTTGCGGATCTATGCTTGCGAGCTGCGGGTTGTGCCTGATAATCTGCTCCATGATAGCCGGGTCCGACATTATGCTAGACATCTCGGGCGAGCTCATCATGCTAGACATCTGCTGTAGCATCTCAGGCGAGTTCATCATGCTAGACATCTGCCGTAGCATCTCAGGCGAGTTCATCAAGGACTGAAGCTGTAACAGGTGAAAGAGGTCAGAAAACGAATAGGCGGGACATGGCGGGGCGAGGCACCATGTTCGGGTCGTTCGGATTGATGTGCAACTCGGAGAAAGGGTTGATATTCATCCCATGGCTCATGTGGCTGTTGAGCTGGGTGAGTGGGTTATACGGATCCTGGCCAGCTTGGAGAGTGGGGAGGGGCTGCGATGCAGCGGATGCAGATAACGCAGCGCCAGCCGGGCGTGCGGGGCCTTTGACCATGTGAATGGTATGGCTGGACTGGATCTTGTATGTAGAAAGTGGGTCCTCGTCCTGATGGCGCACATGGGAGTCAGAAAGATAGAAGGATGTGAGTGAGGGAAATGGGAGCACACCTTCAGCACACGCCCTGTATAGGACATGGAATCAGTCTATGTAGATATGACGAGTAGCGACTGACGGACCAGAGTAGATGAGGCGTTGGCGATCTGCTTCTACATCAGACTTGTCTGCGATGGCTTGCTTAAGTTCTCTGACAGTCTTATCCGTGGTAATGGTTATCTGGAGCTTGAGCTCGCTAGGACCTGATGAGGAGTCAATGTAGCCGACATTGAAGAGTAAGTAGGTGAAAATACCTTTAACATTGATCTGAATCTCTGAGGGCGCTGAGTCTGCCATGAGGGTTTTGAAGAGGATGTGACTGGGGCCAGCCCGAAACTGCATCACAAGACCCTAACCCTAGCATCGATTAATATGGGTGACTTCCTGTAAGGATCTAGGTTGTTTTGCCGAGATGCCAAGACCTGGAATAATGACTTGTGGATGTCCTGCACACAAGTCCTCCTCTGGCCATGGATGAATTAACATAGAATCCTGCAGAGGCTACAGAAGCTGCAACTCACCTTGCCCAGCCATAGGTGGAGTACAATATCGGGGCACAGGAGGTATAAACAACAAAGGCAGCTGCACTAAACCAATGAGACCCCTGTAGGAAGGAATGCGGCTGCTGCTATCATTGTTGAACAACTCCTCTCATGAATATTGTTTTCGTAGGCCAGGGATTGCAGCAAGTCGTCATCCTTGGTATTTCAAATCAACCTGGTATCTTATTGTTATTGATTTAGAGTGCATCTAGAGCTTCCAGATTTTTATGGGAAGTCACCCAGTCACCTTACTATTGTTCCTGATGACATTTGTGTTGCCTTCAGTGTAAACTGGCTCCTTCACATTCCTGCATCCTCAGTAGTATTCATCATGTCTACTTCCATCTGATCTGTGTCCAGAACCTCTTATTGCTTTCCGTCGTCCTGTCTTGTTGGTGGCAACCGAGACGTTAGAGGATACGTTGGACTCTACCGAACAAACAAAGTATGAGAAAACGTAAAGATGAAGCGTGAGACTCTGTTGACATCGGTCAAGGCATTTAAGACGACTCCAAACGTCCTGGATGCCTCTGCTTGTATACATTGTTTGCAGCTGTAAGTGTGACAAGACATGTCCAATGGTCTATCGGTCCTCGGCTATGTAGGCAGACATCGGCGGCTGACCGCTGTGCCTCCAGAGTCTAGAACACCACAGCAAGGGGTCATCAAAACATATGCACTTATCTAGGGTGAGATACTTTTTCCAACAAGCGATAGGCTTCTCAAATCACACTTTCCATGCTCTTGGACAAGATCCACGTCTCAAACACCGTCAAGGTGATGGACTTTCCTAGTAGACAGTGTGTAATAAATCAGTATTTGAAAGGGTTCAATGTCTACGCAAACAGGGAGAGAAAGTCCGCTGTCCCGGTGACCGGTCAATTTCCGTAGCAGATGTCCGCAGTAAACAAAGGGTACCATGTATATGGTATAAGACACAGGTCGTCCCTGCATGTCAGTTCTCGGCTATAGAAACCACCACCAGCTAATGGATGATCTCCAACGCCTCACATGAGCCTTCAGATTGTTCATGAACGTATATATACTCTCCGGTCCGTTTCTGCCACTCACATGCGCCGCCCCATGAACCAAGCACCCGACGTGGCCACCAAGATTGCCAGTATCCCAGGAACAGACTCTCCCAGACCCGCCGCAGAGCTCGCGCTGCCCTTGCTAGTTGTACCGCGGACGCTCCCCATCCCACTGTGCCCATTTGACGTCGCGAGCACCGCGGGGTCCACTATTGTGTTCGTGGTCCGCGTGACCGTCGACGTCGAGAATGTGATCGTCCCCGCCGGCTGGACGGCGTTGAGCGCGTTGTTGGTAAAGAAGACGAGGGCAGCGGAGGGCGCGGGCACTTTGATGGAGCACACCTGATTCGGGCATTGCACCGTCTGCACGTCGAGGTTACCTGTCAAGCGGCCGTCTGACTGAAAGACGTCACCAAAGGTCTGCATACACAAACGGACATGAGCAAATTTTCACTTTGTACTTGGGTAAGGTAAGGAGAGGTGCATACCTGACCGGCCCACGTGAAGTTGCCCTTCTGCGAGACAGACGCCGCGCTCAGATACCTTGCAGCAGGCCCTCCGTCTTCAGCTGACGCTACAAGGCAAACGGTGCAGAAGTACTCACTTGACACTAACCTGCTGCGGCGTGGTATTAGGCTGGCCAGTCTGTCCGCCGCCGATGGAGATGGACGCGGTGTAGTCGGTCTGGCCAGATGGGTCCGTCACGAAGTTGATCATCAACACTTTGGTGACCTGGCCATTCTCGTACACTGCATATGCGGGCGTGTAGGCGTTCTGGCCATTCGCGCCCAGGTCTACCACCTGCGACGCGTTGCTCGGGCCAAGGACCTCAGCCATGACAAGCGCCGAGTAGTATATGGGCCCGATTGTCCATTGATGAATATGTGACTGGTTCGTCGGTGGCGGCGTGAACGGGTTGTAAAATGCGTTCTTCCCACCGACGTGGAACATGGCAAAGGAAAAGTTGTTTGCCGCCATTTGGAGGCCGTAATCCAGCCCCCACAGTGCCGCGCCGAAGCTATCGCTGACGCCAGGGAAGCCTCCGCACGAAGCAGTGTTGGTCTCGAACATCGCGAAAGGCAGGCTGTTGTTCTGCGCAACGGCAGCAGCAGATATATAAGGGGCCACAATCGTCTGTGCGGACGAATGGTTCAGGTAATTGGCGAAGACCGACTGGGGATCGATGATTTGGGCACCTGTATTGAACTGTGCCGCACAATTGTTGTTGGGGTAGCTATAAGCGATATATGGTTTCAGACTTTCTGTGCAACGTGCGGTATGCGGAGATACTCACTATTCAACAGCAATGGAGAATATGTTGTTATTGAAGGCATTTATGAAGCCTGTATCGAACATCATTTGGGGTGTCCAGGTTGTCGAGATACTCGGAAGGATGAGCGAGTTCTGGGGTTGCGGGATCGATGAGTCGTTATTCATTTGTTCCACAAGCAAGGCAACTTCGCCGAACCAGTCCGCTGGAGCATATGTCTAAGGCACTAATCAGCCATGTGCGAGACACTTCAAAAAGATACGGACGCTTACAGAGGGACGGTGACCATGAACACTGTATAGATCCGGCTCATTACCAGCTTGAATTCCAAGGAGGTTGTTACCAAGGATATGTTGGCCTTGCTCGACAATCTCCAGAGAGAATGGGGTGGTGTTAAAGAAGGGTAAACCCAAGGACCACTTTACACCGCTTAGAGCCGAAATGTTAGACAGCATGTAGAGTAAATCAATGGTATAATCTAGGGGCGGCGTATTCGTCGTGCCACTGACGGCCCCGAGGTTCTTGGCCAGTATAGTGCCGTTGGGTAAGCTTGGTACCAGTACCGCGCTCTCTTGGGTATTACCACCGACACGAATATGACACCATCCTGCACGTTCCTTGATGTTTGCGATCAAGTTCAACATTGGTACCTGGATTAGAGAGCTATACATCGCAATGTCGGCTGAGGTAAAGTGCTGAGCCTCAGACGAGACCATACCTGTTTTTTCCTACTACACGCATGTTCTGTCAATCGCATTCGAACGAAGATACATCGCACTTACAGACTTGGTTTGCAACCGACATTTCTATAGAGAAGCCAAAAAAGGCGCCGCTCTGCGGTATGGATAACCCATTGACAGCACCAGTTGCGAGTGTGATGTTAAATTGGGTTGGTGGAGGAGGCGATGGGACGGGAGGAGGGGTAAGGACAGTGGGGTTGTAAGCTGCTGCACCTGTATACGTTGCAGCAGCAGCAGATGCTGTGCTGGTTCCAGCTGGCGACGAGGAGCCACCAAAGATTACCTGAGGGTTTTTGGGCAGGTATACAGTGACTTCTGCACGAGCATGGCTGAAGGACAGCGCGACGAAACAGAGGAGTAGGAGACGCATTAGAAAATAGCGTCCCGTGAGGACAAGGGGGAAGAGGAGAAATGTGTGTATAATGTTAGGATAAAGGGTCCATGAGCGTCTCACAAATAGAGTTAGCGGTCGCAAGGCTAGGGTCACTTTAGTCTCCGTGGCTGACCTCAGCAGACAATATAGCTCCCCGTGAAATGATGGACATTGCAACGGTCTCCATGTAAAACAAATGTTTACCTACGGATACAAGGGAAAGACGTGCTGCAGGTTAGTGACTATCTTTGCGATTCTCCGTGATAAGCGTCGCACGGACCGCCGTCGCTGGCACTGGCATGTCGGTAGCTGGTGAGCAATACCTAGGTCATTGCCTTCCAGTGGATCTTACTGCAGAGGCCATTCCACGTTTGCTGCGAACTCTGCCAGCTTCTTTGACCCGGGGCGCTAAGGCGGCCTACGACTGTTTAACAGTTGATGCGGTCACTCGTGCAGACATAAAATAGGCCTACTTCTCAAGCCCTGCGTGAGGATTCTTCTCTTCACGCTCGTGGGTTCATTTTCAGCTCCTCGAGCTGAGCTACAAACGAAACCTTTGAGGCTGTTGTCAGCGCCGTTCGGGTTGGGCAACATTCTTAGTTGGTTCTTGTCGAAACTAGGAGGAACGATGGCCGCGCCTACAAATACGAAGGCCATACTATTTTCGACATTCATCGCGTTCGGTGCGGTCTATTCCCTTAATGTAACATACTTTTGCTTAACACGGATACCTTCAGGAGGTGAGCCTCCACTCCAACTGGGTGATACATACAGGATAGACTGTACGCCCAGACCGTTGTGCTGTTGGGTGTGTATTGGCTTATGTGCTCGCAGAACTACCTTTCCCTCAGGTTTCCTCTTTGGCTACGACATAGGTGTCATTTCGGTGCGTGCGCCGTTGTATGCTGGCTAGCAATGGGGGTCCGACATCGTGTTGGTCTATGTCCAGGGGTGTCTTATAATGCCGGACTTCGTACGGCGATTCGGAGAACGAGGGGATGATGGCAAATTCTTCCTATCCAGTTCTCGGCAGTCTATCATCACGTCTCTCCTCTCTGCAGGGTACACACATCTTTATCCCCTTATCCATTGGCATGTGGCACTCATCACTCTGTATCACCCAGTACATTTTTGTAAGTATCTGCCGACACATCGTGCCGTAAATATTAAAGCCTAAGCTCTGCCCGTTCGGACAGCGGCGCGCTGGGCCAGGCGCTGACTACAGACCGCTTCGGTCGCCGCGGCTCCATCTTCATCTGGTCAACGATTTTCACTGTCGGCGTCGGGATCCAGACAGCCACGGTCGAGGCCATTGCACAGATCACCATCGGGCGCTTCATCGCCGGCCTGGGTGTCGGTGCGTTGTCGGGTGCGTTACGCTACTTGCCTCTTCTCCCGGAACGGGCCAACTGAAGACGTGGCGCGCACCAGCTATCGTCCCGCTGTACAATGGCGAGACGGCACCAAAGGCGATCCGCGGGATGATGCTCGTGATGTATCAGCTCCAAATCGTCGTCGGGTGCGTAGCCACTTCTTGTTGCCCTTCGTAAGACCACGACCTTCCCTTCCTGCCTTATCGTGTGTCCTCTGCACTATGACGCATCCCGACCGTGCCTGATCTGACTTGTCATGCTAGGATTTTCCTATCATACGTCATCGACTTCAGTACCCACTCTATGAACGGCTCTGCCTCATGGCGTATCCCCATAGGCCTACAGATGTTCTGGGGCCTCATCATTATGTGCGGCATTGCGTTCTTGCCCGAATCGCCGTGAGTCGCGAATGCACATTAGGCTTGTGTTATTGTATGGACGCCAATGCAAGTTCATAGGCGTCACCTTCTGTTCACCAACAGCGAGGACCGCGCGCGCAAAGTCATCGCCGAGCTCAACTCCGTGCCGCTGGACGATGACATCGTCACGTCTACGCTCGCTGAGCTCCGGTTCAGTATCGCGGCAGAGAACGAGGGCGGGCGCGCGACGTGGCTCGAGTGCTTCTCCACATTTAACCAGCTGTGGAAGCGGACGTTGAACGGGATGATGCTCCAGCTCATTCAGCAGTTGAACGGCCAGAACTTTTACTGTACGTACCTCCGCGTTTTCATTCTCTGAGTTAGACGTTCCTGAGACCGTCGCATTTCTGCAGATTACTATGGAGACACGTTTTTCCAGAGCGCAGGCTCTGAGTGGGTGTCAGCTCAAACACGTCTTTGCAAGGGATGCTGATACTGTCTCAGGTTGTCCCCCTACGTCATACAAACCATCCTCGGTGCGGTGTCAGTCGTAGGCACTGTGCCGGCTCTCTATCTCATCGAGACATGGGGCCGCCGCCGTGTGTGTATGCCTCCTATTTACTACCTCTCGCATTGCTGATGCTTCTCTTCGTCCCCAGTCCCTCCTCACCGGAGCGATCCTCGAAGCGTCGTGCTCCCTCATCGCGGGGTTGGTGGGCCACTTCACGCTCGCGCCAGCGGGCACGCCGTCCAACCAGCTCACGCACCGCAACAAGACCGGTGGCAACACGCTCATCGCATTTGCTGTCCTGCATGTGTTTTCGTTCGGGATGTTCTGGGGCCCGACCCCATGGGTATATCTTGGGGAGAGCTTCCCGCTGCGCGTGCGCCCGAAGGGTATCGCCCTCGGCAGCGCAACCAGTGAGTTCCCCTCCCTCAGTACTTGCCATAGTAACAAGAAGGGGTGCTGAAGCGGAGTGATGCATGTAGACTGGATCTGGAATTTCCTGCTCTCGTTCTTTGCACCCCGGATCGCGGCGCGCATCGGTCCGCTCATCCTCATGATCTTCTTCGGGATGCTCGTGTTCGGCTTCGGCTACGTGTACCTTTTCATCCCGGAGACCAAGGGCCTTAGTCTTGAGGAGGTTTGTGATTTATGCGTGCTCGTTTGGGTTGGGACACTAAATGGAAATGGTTGTAGGTCGACGAGATGTACCGTTCTGGCATCAAGCCCTGGAACTCCTCATCATGGAAACCACATCTGCTGGACCAGATACACCAGCAGCGCCGTGCCGAGGATACCACAACTCGGAAAAGGAGCACGAAGGAGAAAGAAGAGGCTTGAGCCCACAATGCGAACATTCCAGATCACGCAAAGTTAATGTCGTTTCATGGCTTTATATTTCTGCTCACGCCACCTGAAAAAATCCCACTGTCTCGCCTGTTGGTGCATGACTACACAGCATTTATACATGCACTCATATTTTGAGGTCAGATTTCTTACGACGACAAGGGATCATAATTCGTCGACTTCGATTGCAACCACGGCCGTCAGGATTCTCGTTGACGTGGTAAATCGTGATAAGGTTTGTTTCCAATAGTCAAATCTCTCTAGTGTTCATCTGTGAGCTCTTTGTGAGTTTGAGTTTCACTGGAAGAGCCGGCCCGGGTGCCCGCCGAACATCCAATACTTTCTGTTCCTTACCCAACTCCGTCCGTATGTAAACAAGGCCGGTCTCCTGCCTGCACATCTTTGTCTTTGTGTTTACGCGACTGGATGACTTGCGAGCGGCGAGTGTGCATACAGAAGTTTAGATCCAACATTCAACAAAAATATTGTTATATCTTGGGGCACGATTGTGTTTGGCAGCAGGCTCCGGTCCACTTACATTCCAGCTTTAGTTTGAAAATCCGACTTTTAATCCATAGACATACTTGCAGGTCATCCATGGTGCTGTACCATAAGAAGGGCAAAATCGGATTGTCACCCCAGCAGCTACCAAAATCCAGTCTCTGCTGAGTCTTCATAGGCTGACCTCAACAGAAGACAACAAAGTCCTGACACGAAATTGATGCGTCAAGGCGGAGCTTGAACTCAGATGTATGACTTTGTCACTCTTTTGAAGATTTGTTCGTCTCAATACTCATATCACGCTGGATGGCAATGTTGAAATGAATGGTCAAACACACGCAAAAAAATTCCGGCGTGCTTGTCCTAGCCTGGTGGGGGGGGGATGAAGGTTAGGGTGATCATGCAAAAGTGTACAGAACAAAGCAACTGATTTTTATATACCTAGAGCCTGACACAGCACATATAAAAAATAGCCCTATGATTCAGTAGCATAATAGATAATATTCCCAAAATGAATAAAGATTTGGGCATGTGTAGCAGTGGTGAAAAATCATTTTGTGTTACTAGAGGACTTGGCACTTCCCAGGTAATGATAGTGTAGCAGCCAGTAATTGCTGCTGATTCTGTGGAGGATTCTGCAGTTCTTCAAGGTGCAGGACAGCCAAATTGAAAATGAGCATTGCTCCCATACCCACTCAAAGAATGATTAGTGATGACAAAACTACTAAAAATAACACAG
>QLPN01002503.1:0-15828 GCA_003314395.1 Albatrellus ellisii | reverse complement strand
AATTGATAGTTCTGTTGTAGGGAAGTTGAGGATGAATGAAAGAAAGGAAAAATGTGGCATGTGGTGCAGTGGCAGTGGCACTGTTTGTACTGTGGTGGTACAGGCAGCAAAGGGCCACACACGGGTGGGGTAGGACACCTTGTGGGTGGTAGGAGACTGTGCATGTGCAGGTGGTAGGGGACTGCGTGTGGGTGGGGTTGGATATTGCACATGTGGGTGGTAAGAGACCCCGCATGTGCAGGTGGTAGGGACCACACATGCGGGTGGTAGGAGACCATGCACAGGGTAGGACACCACATGTGCAGGTGGTAAGACACCACACATGGGTAGGATAGGAGACTGCACACAGGTGGTAGGGACTGCGCATGGTGTAGGACACCACATGCAGGTGATATGGGACCACATGCAGGTGGGGTAGGACACTGTGCACATGGGACCGCATGCTCACAGTATCCTATAGTAGAACTTACAAATTGAGTATAGAAAAAATTCTGCCTATCATGTTATTGTTTAAAAATATGGTATCAACAGAACTCACCAAGAGGTTTGCAAAATGCCAAGATAGGATAAATACCTGTGATGTTGTAGGGAAGTTGAGGATGAATGAATGAAAGGAAAAAGAGGGCATGACATTTGTCTGCTGGTGCATGCAGGAGGAATGTGTGGCACACCATGCAGTGGTGGCATGGGCAAGATGGTCGCACTGTTTGTATGGCAGCAGTGCAGGCAGGTAGGAGGCCACTGTTGACAGTGGCAATGCAGGTGCACAGGTGAGCACAGGAGGTGGCCACGGGCCTGTGCCACCCCTGGCCACACATGTCATGGTGGTGGTGTGAGTGTGCATGTGGGTGCAGCATCCTGGTACAGTGGTGGTGTGGGTGGCCAGGTGGCAGCCACCCACTGTTAGTACACTGATGGTCTGGTGGGGTTGTAGTGGCTGCACGCTGTTTGTGCAGTGGCGGTGTGGGTGGGCATGGGCACAGATAGGGTGGGGCATGGAGCATGTGCTCAGCAGCAAAAATAAAAGAAATACATACAGTGGTGGTGCAGATGGGTAAGGGGCTGCAGTGCACATGTGGTCAGGCAAGCAGGGGGCCACATGCTGTTGACACAGTGGCAATGTGGCTGTGTGCTGTCTGCAGCAGGAACCCTAAGGAGATATTTGTCAGGCTGGCAGGCATGGGAGAGCTCTAAATGCTCACATGTGTCCACAGCCATACCTGCTTCTCTGGTAGTCCTCCAAGAGTGTGCAGAAGGGGGCCAGAATGCTCTCCTCTGTGAACATAGGGCCCTCATGGTCACCCCAATTTCCAGGATCTCCCTTGAGTGCCATCGTGGTGCTCATACTCTGCTGAGTCACCATGCTGGAGTGGCACAACATCAAGGTGGCTGGCAGCCATGAGGAACAGCATGCAGTACTCGTACCCCATGGCTAGCATGACCATACTGATGTGTGCGAGCACCATGCCATCCTCAAATATGACCACATCACATCCAAAGTGCTGCATTGCCTGCATGAGCACTGCTTGGGGGACAGGCAAGTGTGGGTTGGGCATGTCAGGGTACATAGACTGAAGTCAAGTGATGCATGCACTGAATTGGCTGTTCCTGCGGCCTGCTTTGCAATATCACACCCACTCAACTCCAGTACAGGTGGGTAGGGGGCACACCCTGCTGACACAGTGGCAACGTATAGGTGTCAGTAAGCAGAAAGGGGTGCAAGAAAAGAGGACACACCCAAATGTCTTCCCTGAAGGCAGCACCTTGAGCGGTGTACTGAGCATGTCCGCTGTCATGGTGTACACAGAGTTACCTACATTGCCCATGCACGTCCAGCATGCAAAGAGAAAAGGGAGGGTCAGCAGACATGTGTGGAGCAGAGGAGGTACTGGCCTGCCACTGCACTAAATGCGCATGCCAGATTCAATGTGCTCTACATGCTGTGGTTTGAGCTGCCCCACAATGCTGCTGCCACTGCCACAACATGTGCAGCCAGGGGCACTGCAGGCCCACACAGCATCATGCACTGTGCAGTTGCTGGCTGGTACCTCAGCTTCACAGTGCCTGTCAGGTGTGCCATGGTGGGGGTGTGGTACTGGGCCACATGTGGCATGCTGTTCTGATGGTGGCCACATGGGCAGGTAGAGGGGACTGCATGCTGTTTCAGTATAGTCTGTGGGGAGGGTAAATAAGTCAGCTCTTGCTTTTTGTTATAATAATAAAAATAGCCAGCCAGCCTATGCAGCACATGGTGGTGGTGATGGCCACTACATGCAGCATAGGGGTCCAGGCTCAGGAGGTGTGATGACAATGTTTGACAGCCAGCACATGCAGCATGTGGCAGTGGGGAGCAGCCAGTGCATGCAGTGTGGGGGTGAAGGCTAAGGTGTGATCAGCCAGCCTATGCAGCACATGGTGGTGGTGGGCAGCCAACACATGCAGTATAGGGGCTCAGGTGCCATGGCCATGGTGAGCAGCCAGTGCATACAGCATGAGCGGTTGTAAAAAAAGCCAGATGTGCTGCTGGGCTGTGCTGGCACACTGTGCCACACATGTGCCGTGCTGCTGCACACACAATTGGAGTGGAGTCAGGTAAGTGAGAAAAACCATGTGGGATTTTTAACTAATGACCATGCTCCCATTCTTAAATAGACTAGTGTAATAACCTGTTGCATTGCAACATTGAGTTATAAGGCATCATGTGGGAAAGTATACATACCTTGTTGCAACAGAAAATGAAAGGACACATTACTGTATCTGCCTACAGACCAAGTCCAATTTACAGACCAATCCCAACCTACAGATTAATTCCAATTGCCTCTCCAGCTATAGAGTAAAGACCTATGCTATTGCAACATTCCTCACCAATATCCCTGTCCTATCCCTGTCTATGCCCCATGCCTATCCCCATCCATAGTGTAAAAACCTGTTGCATTGCAACATCAAATCATAAGACATCATTGTGAAAGTATACATAAGTTATTGCAACAGATAATAAAAGGAAGTAGTACTCTATCTATCTACAGACCAAGTCAAATTTACAGACTAATGCCAACCCACAGATTAATTGTAATTGGCTCTCCAGCTATAGAGTAAAGACCTTTGCAACATTCCTCACTGATGTCCCTGTCCTATCCCTGTCCCTGCCCTATCCCTGTCCCTGTCCCCATCCCCAGTGTGAAAACCCATTGCATTGCAACATGGAATAATGGGACATCATCTGTGAAAGTATACATAGGTTGTTGCAACAGAAAATAAAAGGAAATAGTATTCTATCTATCTATGGACCCAGTCCAATCTACAGACCAATTCCAATTGCCTCTCCAGCTGTAAAGTATAGACCTGTTGTGTTGCAACATTGACTGAATAAGACATAATCAAATATTTATCTGTATGATTATACATAAGTTGCAACAGACCTTGTCAATGTCCCTGTCCTGTCCCCATCCCTGTTGATCATCACTGGCTATCAGCCATGAAAACCCATAGCCATAGCCACAGCCATACTCATATCCATACCCATACCCAGGCATACCCATTGGAAAAGCCTGTGCAGGTGCACTGTACTGACAATGATCAGTACTCATACATGTCCCTGTTCATCAGCTCAGGAACACTGGACCTGTGTGTAAGGAAAGTAAAAGAGAAAATACTGCCAAAGCATTTAAGTGTAGATGGATAAAAATAGAAGAAATACCAACATGATTGTAGAGCCAAAGTACCCAGCCCACTTGCAGGCACAATGACACTCATGGATACAGTAGGATGATTCAATACAGAAAAACATAACTTGAACATCCTGCCCAACATGTCATTGTTTAAGAAGATGGTATGAACAGAACCCATCAAGAGGCTTGTGAAATGTCAAGATCTTGTTGTATTGCAACATCAACTAATAAGACATGACTACAGTTATATATATATTGCAACAGAGAATAAAAGGAAAAGGAAAGAATGAAAGATGTAAGCAGAAGTGGATGAAAGTTGAATATAGCTGATAGTTCTGGTGACAGAATACATGCCTGTGATGTTGTAGGGAAGTTGAGGGTTCCTATGTGAGTCAAGGATGAATGAAAGAAAGGAAATAAGGGCACAACATTCATCCACCAGCACATATCAGTACAGCACAGTGCGTGTGTGCAGGAGGAATGTGCAGCATGCCATGCAGTGGTGGCATGTGAGAGGAGATGGTGGCCACGCTGTTCATATGGCAGCAGCACGGGCAGGTAGAGCACTGCATGCTGTTGACACAGTGGCAGCACATGGGTGGGCACAGGGGAAGGGACATATGAATTGTCCACATCATCTTGAGTGGATGCAGGTGGGGCAGCAAGTTACTGTGCTGTGCTGGTACAGCAGTGGCATGGGTGAGGAGGTGGCTGCCATGCTGTATTGGCATGGCACAGCAGTGGCATGGGTGGCCAGGTGGTGGCCACCCACTGTTGGTACAGTGGCAGTACAGGTGGGGAGGTGGTGGCTGTGGGCATGTATGTGAGTGCAGCATCCTGAGGTGGGAAGTGGGAAAACTTGTGTGAGAGAAGACATACCAATTGCTCACATCATCTTGAGTGGATGCAGGCAGGGTGGGGCAGGCACATTGCTGCACTGTTCTGGTATGGTGGGTGTGGGTAAGGAGGTAGTGGCCATGCTGTATTGGCACAGCAGTGGTGTGGCTGGAGTGGTGGTGGCCATGCACTGTCCATACAGTGGCTGCACAGGTGAGTAGGGTGCACAGGTGGAAATAAGAGTAGGGACATACCAATTACCTGTGTCGTCTTGAGTGGATGCAGGTGGTGAGCCAGCAACCTGCCATGCTGTGCTGGTATGGCAGCAGTACAGATGTGTGTGTGGGCATAGCATCCTGGTACAGTGGTGGCATAGGTGGCCAGATGGTGGCCACCCACTGTTAGTACCATGTTGGTCTGGGTGGGGTTGTAGTCACTGCATGCTGCTCATACAGCAGCAGCATGGGTGTTATATTCGAAAGAGATGAGGAAACAGACCTTAGCTTTCTGATGACAATATAGTGAAAAGAACCATGCTGTTCATATGGTGGTGGCACAGGCAGGTAGGGGGCTGTGCACTGTTGACACAGTGGTGGTGCATGGGTGGGCACAGGGGAAGGGACATACCAATTGTCCATGTCATCTTGAGTGGACATGGGCAGGGTGGGTGTGTAATTTGCCATGCCATGCTGGTATAGCAGTAGTGTGGGCAGGTGGTGGCAGTGTTGTGTTGATACAATGGCAGTGTGGACAGTGGCTGCATGGGTGGGTAGGAGGCTGTGCACTGTTGACACAGTGGCGACATGGGTGAATAGGTGGGCATGGGGACCCTTGCTTGAAATAGAATTTGTAGGGAAAGGCTTTGGAGACACCCACCAGTTGAATGGATACACACCACTTAGTATGCTGTGCACATGTGCATGTACTGCCTCATGTGCCTGGTGCTTTGAGTTTTGCCATTCAGTTTTTTTACCATGTTGATGGGCTGTGTGTGTGTGCATGCATGGGTGTCAGTAAGCAGAAAAGAGCATGAGGAGAAAGGACACACCCAAATATCTTCTTGGGGGCAGCACCTTGAGTGGCATGCTGAGTGCATCTGCCGTTGTGGTGCACAGGGTGTTACCTGCACTGCCCACACATGCCAGCTTTGATGCGCTCTATGTGCCATGGTTCAAGCTGCCTCATGATGCTGCTGCCACAACATGTGCAGTGCAGGCCCATGCAGACTCATGCACTGTGCAATTGCAGCTGGCACCTTGGCCACATGTCCAAGTCATTGTGCTTGTTGGGGTGGCACTGGTAGATGGCTGTGGAACAGACATGTGAGCAAGATGCAAGGAGGGAGGGACACACTGTGGTCGAACACAATGCAGCTTGTGGCAGTGAGGTCCTGGATGAGCTGTGCACTCTCAGGGTAGTACTCACATACTGCTGTGGGAGGCATGGCAAGGTAAGTGCTTTTCTGGGTGTAGAGGACATGACATGACTCACCTAGTACTCAATGGGGCAGTTGCAAAACTCGGTTGACACATCCCTGGGACATCTGCCAGTGCATGCCAGCACAGCTTTCCAAACCCAAGCGTGATGTTGAGGCCTTGTGCACAATCCGTGCATACACTTTGTGTATGCCCATGTGCACTTTGGGTGGAATGTTGATGGGCTGTGTGTGTGCGTGCATGGGTGTCAGTGAGCAGAGCTGCTGCTGTGATGTGTGCAGCTGAGAGTAGCTGTGAGGCTGACATGACTAGTGAGGTCACACAACAGAACTTGAGAGAGAAGGAAGAGGATAAAGGATGATAATATTTCAGAGACTAACTTGCTATGAAGCGGATATCTCAGAAGTACTAAGCTAAGGAACAAGTACAATATGAAGTACAGTATATATAGTAAATGCCTGTGTGCACAGACCATATGTGTCGCTATAGGGCAGGCATTTGAAGTATAGAAATGGGGATAGCATGATGATGTCATGCACAGCATGCATGAGAGTGATCAGTAAGTAATGCACAGCATTGCATAGTCAGTGTGAGAGTATTTGTAAGTGTCTGTGGGAATATGTGTCATAAGTAAAGAGTAAGTGGCCCAATGAGGAATGAGGAATGAGTCATAGATTATTGTGAAAGATCTAATCAGATAAGATAAGATGTAACTACAGATCTTGAGCAATAAGACAAAAGAAAATTGTAAAGATAAAAAGGAAAAATAACGCATCCTGACAGTAGCATGGACCTGTGTGACTTCATGCACTGCACAGTCACCAGCCAGCACCTCAACCACCCACCACACCTTGAACTCATGCCACACCTGCATGGCCTCATTGAGCAAGGGGAGCCTGCCTGCCTGCACAGCTTAGCATGCTGGCACTGTCAGCAGCAGTGCTGCTGGATGCGGTGTTGGACATGGGTGGCCAGGTGGGGTCATAATGGCCACATGCTGTTCGTACAGTGGCAGTGTGGGTGGGCATAGATAGGGCAGGCACAGAGCATGTGCTCAGCAGCAAAAATGAAAAAAAAAAAGCACATACAGTGGTGGCACAAATGGGTAAGGGGCTGTGGCACATATGTGGGCAGGCAAGCAGGGGGCCATGCACTGTCAACATGGTGGCAACATGGGTGCATGGATGAGAGCAGTGCAGGCCTGCACAACCTTGTGTGCTGTGCAGTTGGCTGCTTGCCCATGCCCACCCACAGTGCTGTGGCAGTGAACATCTCCATGGCTGCGAGCAATGGCACAGGGTTGAACATGTGGCACTGCAACACCTCAGATGCTAGGCAATGCTGCTAAGAGCAGCCTATTGGACGGTGTTAGGGAAGGTCTATAGTGTTACTCCTGGTAACAGTTTGTTCGATATGAGCTTGATGAATGTAATAGAGATTCCTGATGACAATGAAGAAGGGGATTAATGAAATAACAATGAGGATTATTCCACCAATGATGATACGAGGATCCAGGATTACGTGTGTAAGAGGTCTAGTGACATTTAGTGACTTAGAGTTCTTAGACTTAGTTTTGAGAGAGTGAAGTGAGATTGTAACGAGCTTAGGTCAAGCGCAGTGTAAGGAGAATCCCTAGATTGCAAAGTTGACAAGACTGGGGTTTAAGACTGCCAGTCTGTCAACTATTTATACAAGACTGGATATCTAACTATAGTAAAGTTGTGCAGTATTGCGCAGTAAGTAAACGATAGTGTGCAGTAATGCACAGTAAGTCGCGTCCATGTGATGTAGGTGGCTCAGCCACAAGCACAAAATGAACATGAAGTAAACAAAGGTAAATAACGACAAGAAAAGGGAGTCCTTGCTAATTGTATAGTGATAGTCCTTAGCAAGTAAATGTTATAATAAATAAAGAAAGATAAAGAGAAAAAGATAAGTCTTAATATAGTACCTGGAGCTATGCTCACACTCAAGTATGTAAATACTTAAGTACTATAAAAGAGAAAAGAAAAGGATAAGTCCTTACTAAGTAAAGTGGAGCTAAGCTCACACTTGTAGTAATAATACTACACTTTACTAGTAAGTAAGATAAAGGAAAAAGAAAAGAAAAAAAAAGAAACACGTTACGAGGTGCCAAAGCAAGTGCCTCGTAACAGATGCAGGTGCAGTGTGAGTGTGAGTTGCTGTGCATGGCTAGGGTGCTGGCTGGATAGCTACCTCATATACCACTGCTGCCACCGCCAACATAGCCACAACACTACATGTCGAGCATGCCATGGCAGATGTGCAGTACCAGGCCACATGCAGTACACTGTTTGAACAGCAGTTGCATAGGCAGGTAGGGGGCCGTGTGCTATTGACACAGCAGCAATGTGGGCACATGGGTGTCAGTAAGGAGAAAGGAATGCAAGAAAATGCGAAAAAAAACATACAGTGGTAGCACCAATGGGTGGGGGGGCAGGTGTGGTTTGAGCTGCCCCATGATGCCACCACTGCCACTGCTGCCACAACATGCATGGCCAGGGGTGCTGCAGGCCTGTGCAGCCTTGTGCATTGTGCAGTTGCTGGCCAGTACCTTGGCCACACAGTGCCTGTTGGGCATGGCATGGTGGGGTTGTGGTACTGGGCCCCACACAGCATGTTGTTTGGATGGCAGCCATGTGGGCAGGTAGGGGACTGCATGCTGTTGCAGCAGCAGCATGGGCACATGGGTGGGCACAAAAGGAGGGACATACCAATTGCCCATGTCCTCTTGGGTGGACATGGGTGGTGAGCCAGCAAGCTGCTGCACTGTGCTGGTACAGTGGCAGCATGTGGGGGAGGGTGTGTGGCTGCAGGGCCAGATAATCTGTGGGGATAGCAAATGAGTCAGCTGAGCTCCTGCATGCAATTTGCTTTCTGTTATGATAAAAAGATATATGGAGCCAGTCTATGCAGCACATGGTGGTGGTGAGTAGCCAACACATGCTGCATAGTGACAATTGTTGAGCAGCCAGCACATACAACACTTGGCAGTGGTGAGCAGCCAAATGCATGCAGTGTGGGGGTAGATGCTCAGATATGATGGGCAGCCCATGGATGCAGTAAATGGCAGTGGTGAGCAGCCAGTACATGCAGCATGGGGGCAGCAGCATGAGTGGTTGTAAAAAAGCCAGGACACACTGCTGCACACATGCTGCACTGCCACATGCATGCTGCACTGCTGCATGTGGCATGCCACACCAGGGGAGGATGGTCTTAGTAGCAGTGCTTCAAACACAAAAAAACCACATGTTGGCCTCATTACACTCGGTTTTTCCCTAATATGGCACTGCTTACAAACTGAGCTCCCCTAATAATATAGATGCTATTCAAGTGCACAACAACTACCTTGTTACCAGGGGTATAGTTATTGCAAACCTTCTGTTAGAGATCTACACATTTTTTGTTCAGCCAGCCTCTTACACTCCCAATACATGTACTTATTGTATCATCAACCCTTATCACTTCCCATCCACATATATTTCCTCTACCACACACTCACACACACACTTTCACACTCCACTTAAACTCTATTTCACACATACTACATAAACTGAATCCCCACTTTCTGCAGTCTCCTTAGATGTTCCTTATGATGTCTAAGTGAGTACTATCCACTTCTTCTTCACCACCCACTTACCTAGCCCTGCAGTGTCTTCTACCCACTCTGTGGCCCTTACTGCCACACCACTTACCACATTGCTGCAGGTACATACTTTTTCTTCCTTAGACATTCCTTATGATGTCTAATGCCTTCTACCCACTCTATGGCCCTTATGTCAGGCTGCTACTATTTTTCTCCTATTTTTCCTCATTTCTCTCTATAATCTTTATGACTCTATCACTATAGATCTCACAATCACTCCTGATCTATTGAAGTGATTCCCAGTCATGCATTCTACTTGTTCATCTTTATTGGCTGATGACACATATGTTGTCCAATCTCTGATCAGCCTGTTCTATTCTTATTTATGATTCATTTTCTCACTCTTACTGCAGATGCTCACCAATCCTTCTCACACCTGCTGCAGAGTATCACCAATCACTCCCACAGTTACTGTGGAGCCTCAGTCAGCACTTACACATCCCCTCTATTATTAGATATGATATCATTACTTTTATTTCTCATTCTCTGGCCTTATACTGTACAGCATGGTCTGCTCCTTAGGGTAGTATATATAGGATAGTTCACTTAGTGTTTTATCCCCAGTTCTGATCATCTGGGATATCTGCTAGGTGCAGTAGTTCTTAGTTCTTTTCTTGTTCTACCTTACTGATTATACATCTGGGATATCTGCTAGTCCAAGTGTGATTGTCCTTTTGTTGTTTTAGCTTTTTCTTCAGTTGTTCAGCTTTGACATAGCATTGGCCTCACAATTGATCAGAACTCCTATCCCCACCACACCTTTCCTCTTCCCCCCTTCCCTGCAGACAGGTGCTTCCACCTGTGCTTTGTCTGCCATCTGTCAGGATGCATTTATTTTTATTTCCATTTTACAATTTATTTCAATCTTATCACTCAAGATCTACAAGAGATATATTATCTCATCTTATCAGATCATCAGTAGATCTTATTGTGATTATCTATGACTCATGTCCATTTGTCATTGGACTTATTACTATACAGATATGACTCATACTCTCACAGTTGCTTATTGATGCTATGCAATGCTGTGCATCTTACTTACATATGCCTGCCCTATAGTGACAGCACATGGTCTGTGTGCTGATCTCCTTAGTATATATAGGGCACTTCTGTAGCATGTATTTCTTTAGCTTTATACATCTGGGGTATCTGCCTGATAGTGTGACTTCATCCTAAGTGTATTGCCTCATCCCTTCACCAATCCTCTTTCCTTACTCTTGTGACCTTGCTGTCTAGCATGTGCCTCACAATTGTATAAAGCTCTTCACAGCGACCTCACCTCCTTCCTCACATCACCTGTTATGTTCTCGATCATCACTCCCCTCCCTCCTCTCTCAAGAGAGAGTTGTACTGTTATAGTTCTCCAATTCTTCATAGTTCATCTGCGGCACCAGGCCTTATATTGCCTCAGTGAACAGTGCTAGGGTGTCTACCACTTAGTGGGGCATTGAAGATCTCTCTGACAACCATTCAGACCAGAGATACTATAACTTTTATTATATCAGAGAATTCTTTTGTAGTACTGGTAACACATATATACTGTTACGAGGCACTTGCTTTGGCACCTCATAACGTGTTGGTTTCTTTTTCTTTTCTTTTTCTTTTTTCTTTTTTATCTTACTTACTAGTAAAGTGTAGTATTATTACTACAAGTGTGAGCTTAGCTCCACTTTACTTAGTAAGGACTCCCATTTCTTTTCTCTTATATAGTACTTAAGTATTTACATACTTAAGTGTGAGCATAGCTCCAGGTACTATATTAGACTTATCTTTTTCTCTTTTATCTTTCTTTATTTTATTATAACATTTACTTGCTAAGGACTATTACTATACAATTAGCAAGGACTTCCTTTTCTCGCTCTTATTTACCTTTGTTTATCTCAAGTTCATTATGCACTTGTGGCTGAGCCACTTATATCACATGGACGTGTACTTACTGCACCTTACTGCGCATTTTCGTTTACTTACTGCGCTTTACTGCGCAACCTTACTATACTTATATCGCTAGTCTTGTATAAATAGTTGACAAACTGGCGGTCTTAAACCCCAGTCTTGTCAACTTCGCAATCTAGGGATCCTCCTCATATTGCACTTGATCTAAGCTTGATAACAATCTTGCTTCATTCTCTAAGAACTAAGTCTAAGAACTCTAGTCACTAAACATCACTAAGACATCTTACACTCGTCACTCTGGATCTTCGTATCATTATTGGTGGAATCATCCTCATTACTATCTCGTTGATCCCCTTCTTCATCGTCATCAGGAACCTCTATTACGTTCATCAAGCCCATATCCAAACTCTAGTTACCAGGAGTAACATTATAGACCTTCCCTAAGACCGTCCAATAGGCCACTCTTAGCATATACTAGTACACTACATCCAACTTCCACTCTGTGTTTAAATGGCTTGTACCCTTTTCAAGGGTACAAAGAGTTTTCACTTTGCACAGTTTTATCTTTCATCATTCTGAGAATACTTCGCTCAGAAAAGAGGACTAGGTCAGGCAAATCATACACCAGACTTACCTCTTCATTACCTGCACCAACCTGTCCCCACACCTCCCAAGCCCTCATATGTTATTATGGAAATGCATTTGAATACCACTGCCAGCAATCCATCTGGTTCTTCAAAATCCACAATCAATATTACACCACTCATCCTGAAGAATTCCTGTGGCAGTTCTTTCCTCACTACTGGGAGTGAACCAGCCCATATTATAATTCAATCCCCCAAGCATACATCTTCTGAGGAGAGCGATGAGTCAAGGACCCAGCAATTGGGAAGCCAGAGAGCCAGCACCAATGGTTGAAGACTCAGAAGAAAGAGCAAGGGAAAGAAGAGATGCAGCAGACACAACCAGGATGTGGATAACAGATCTGGAGGATATGATGGAGATGATGAGAATAGAGGCAGACAGCCAGCACAAAGAACAAGCTATCCAGAGCTTGGAAATGGGAAATGCATTGGTGGAGATCACCAAATCATTGGCCAGTATCACAGTGATGATGAGCACCCACCAAACCCAAATCCCTACACAAGCTGGTATGTCTGGCCTTGCCACAGGCCCAGGGGCCCATGTATATGCCCAACACCAAGTCAAAGTTTCTTCACCTACTCCCTATGTGGGGAAGTGAGAGAAATTGGACTCTTTTATTCAGGAACTATTTCTTGTGTTTGCAGCAAACAAAATGTGGACCAATAGTGATTGGATCACATATGCCCTATATTTTATGATAGGAGGATCAGCAGAACAGTGGAGGAACATACAAGTCACTAAGCAGTGACTACATGAATCTAACCCCACCAATCCCCTCTACCCTATGCCCTTCCACAATTGGCTCAATTTTGAAGCCAAGATCCAGGAACAATTCAGTGACCCAGATGAAGCCCACATAGCACAGCAGGCTCTACACAAACTGCAACAATTGGGGAAGACAGCAGAAGATTATACAATGGAGTTCTTACTGCTAGCAACAAAGATGCGATATGATGAATATGTGCTCATAGATTGCTACAGAAGAGGACTCAGCATCAATCTTCTACAATGCATATATAACATTGATCCTCCCCCAATGACATATGCAAAGTGGCAACAAGTAGTGCAGAGTACTGATAGGCACATGTGTGAGTTTAAACAACTCACCCAAGCATGAGACAATCCATGCTGGATGCCTCAAAACTATCAAACCAATCAGTACACACCACCTCAGAACCCACCATCACAAAGAGCCAGCAATGTGCCAATTCCCATGGATGTAGATCAGGCCAAAAGGAGAAGAGAAATTATATGTTTCAATTGCAGAGAGAAGGGCCACATCTCCAGGGACTGTCCACAAAAGTGCACTGGGAAAATTCATGAGCAGATCAGAGGCATGACTACAGAGGAATTTTCCCAGATGCTGAATGATGAAGCAATTAAGAAAATTGCAAAAGAAGTGGGTTTTGGAAAGGATGAGTAGTAGATGTCACTACTTTGTCCTCAAATTGATTCTCTGTACTTACTCCTGATGACAGTGCTGTTGATCATGCAAATGTATGTGACCCTATTGAATTATTAAACAACATTGCATTAGAAGTTAAGACAGAGAGTAGAAAGACATTGGAGAGTATGCCCTCTCCTAAAGAAGAAAAGCACATAGTCATGGGAATTAGAATAGAATTACCCATGATTCAACTTGAGATCAAAAAACCAGAGGATGGACAAGTGATATATATCCAAGCACTAGTAGATTTGGGGGCAACAACCTGTTATATAGATGAAGACTTTGTGAAAACAAATCATCTTAACACCAAGAAACTCCCAATCTCAATACCAGTTTATAATGTTGATGGAACCAAGAATGAGAATGGTTCTATCAAAGGAACAGTGGACTTAATAGTCAAAATCCAAAACCACACAGAAAGAACTACATTCTGTGTTACTGGTTTAGGAAAGGTTAACCTGATCCTAGGGGAAATCTGGCTAAAAATCCACAATCCAGAAATAAATTGGGAAACTGGTGCAGTAAAATTCACAAGATGTCCAAGACAATGCCATGTATGAGTTGTAACAGACAGAAAGATCAGGGAGAAGAAAATAACAGAACAGATGAAAGTTGAAGTACTGAAAATGGTAGAAGTTGACAATGAAGATGATGATGAAGTTTGCAAAGGAGACAAAATTTGGTGCATCATGATAGGAGATGAAGAGAAAGAAATGGCAATTCAAAATATTTCTCAGGATTTGGCAATAGAAGCAGAGAAGAAGATCAAGAAATCCTTTGAAGATATAGTTCCAAAAGCATATCATGCATTCAAATTGGTATTTGCCAAAGAATCATTCAACAAATTACCACCAAAATGCATTTGGGATCATGCAATCAAATTGAAGGAGGGAGCAAAAATGCACATGGGAAAAATCTATAATTTGTCTTTTATGGAACAACAAGAGTTAGAGAAGTTTATTGACGAAAATCTCAAATCCAACCTTCTAAATCACCAATGGCATCACCATTTTTCTTCATCAAAAAGAAGTCAGGAGAATTGTGTCCAATCCAAGATTATTGTCAGCTCAATGAGATTACAATCAAGAATTCATATCCTCTACCACTTATTTCTGAATTGATTGACAAACTCAAGGGGGCCAAATACTTCACCAAACTCAATATCAGATGGGGATATAACAATGTTCAAATCAAAGAAGGTGATGAATGGAAGGCTGCCTTCATAACAAACAAAGGACTATTTGAATTTCTTGTTATGTTCTTCAGACTCACCAATAGCCCAGCAACATTCCAGACCATGATGAATCACCTCTTTAGGGAACTCATTGGTAGAGGCAAGGTCATGGTCTATATTGTTGATTTTTCCCTTTTGGCTTTGCTGTGTGCTCCTTTACCTTGTGACTACCTCGTGTTACTTTACCTACACACTCTGTCATGTGTGGTCTGGCACACACCTTAGGTCTTATCTCTCCTGGTCTGTGTGCCATGTACTTAGGTACTTAGAGTCTGGGTCTGGGACATAGTTCTACAGTTGGTTTTCTACCCTCTCCAGTAACATGGATGTGCTCATCACTCTGTATTATTGTTACTTCTGTGCAATGTTATTGCTTCTACTCCTTCTCAGGCTTCTGCCCTTGCTCTATCTGCCATCTCCCTTCAGGCCTCCTTGAGTGGAGTGCTAAGGCTCTGAGGACCACTGCACCACTCATCGCACTTTTCAACATATATGGATGATATCCTCATCTTTACCACAACATTGGGAGGACATTGTTGTATTGTTGAAGAAGTCCTTCAAATATTACATGATAACAAACTATATTTGAAACCAGAAAAATGCAGATTTGAAAAGATGGAAATAGACTATCTGGGTCTCAAGATTTCCTTTGATAAAATCATGACTAGTGTAAAAACCTGTTGTGTTGCAACATTGAGTTATAAAGCATCATCTGTGAAAGTATACACACCTTGTTGCAACAGAAAATGAAAGGACACATTACTCTATCTGTCTACAGACCAAGTCCAATTTAAAGACCAATCTCAACCTACAGACCAATTCCAATTGCCTCTCCAGTCATAAATTAAAGACCTATTGCATTGCAACATTAACTGAATGAGACATAGTTAAATATTCCTCACCAATGTCCCTGTCCTATCCCTGTCCATGTCCCCATCCCCAGTGTAAAAACCCATTGCATTGCAACATGGAATAATGGGACATCATCTGTGAAAGTATAC
>QLPN01002497.1:7222-17403 GCA_003314395.1 Albatrellus ellisii | reverse complement strand
TGCTCCTTCCAATATGATGTTGATTTTCAGAATGGACACTGAGTGACAGGAGGGGATGAAATGGGCAAGCAAGAGGGAGAATGCAAGGGGGGAGTGAGAGTGCACAAGAGAGAATAAGAGTATGAGAGTGAGGAGTATTGATACACATATAGCCTGGGCAGGGCCCATAACCTGTGAAACACAGGCCATATGCATGAGGGGAACTGGAATAGTTCTTATTGTGTACAACAGCATGACAGTCTGCTTATAGTAAGTACTACAGTGCATGGACCAAGAGACTATGAACAGGAGGACATGTGTATGCATGTGTGTATACAGTAGAAAGACAAAAAAGGAAGGAGATTAGTAATCCTAGAGTCATCAACATCCTTACTAAATAGAGTAGAGCTAAGCTCACAGCTATAGTAAAACTACACTCTAATAGTAAGTAAGAAAAAAAAAAGGTCCATTATGAGGTGCCTAGGCAAGTGCCTCATAACAGTGTAAAGAATAACAAGCCAGAATACAATAGTGCAGAGAACAAGAAGATGAAGAACAATAAGAGTTGTTGTGAGGCTGACAGTAGTTGAGCCAAACAACTAAAACAAAGAAAATCTGGGTGGAGACATGCTGGCTAAGACTGGCAGATATCCCAGATATATTAGTGTACAGTAAAGAGCATAGAAGAGAACTAGTACTTCACCTAGTAGATGTTCATGCAGGTTATGGCAGGCAACTACAACTGTGAACAACATAAAGGACAGGTGTATAAGATCTCCAAGCATGGAGAGAAAGGGCAGCATGGCTGCAACAGGTAGGTAAGGTGTGGGCAGTAGTGAATGTGCCACAACACAAGAGTAAGAGCTGCAGGAATGTAATGAGACAGAGAATAAGATGGTAAGTGAAGTACTCACTCAGTTGTCTGTAAGACAATGACTGAGGAGATGTGTGGTAAAGTGTGCATCTTATATAGTGAGTGGAAAGGAGAGTTAGAGTGGAGAGATAATCCTAAAGTACAAGGGTATCTAGATATGTAGAGGATGCACATCATCCAGAGTATAGGTGGTGTGGGAGTGGGGAAGAACCCCACAGGGTTGTGAAGAGTAGGTGATGTGTCAAATATATGTAAATGTGTGTAAGAATGAAGTGAAAGTGGAAGCCAAATGAAAATGAGGAGTGAGAGACATATCAACAACATACAGTAAATGTTCAACAGTAGATATCCCAGATGAACAGAACTAGAGAATATCACTAGGAGTCCTATCATATATATAGTACATATCTGTGGGGCAGGCCTATGGAGTCATAAAGGCCTCACAGTTGTACAGTAAATAGTAACCAATAGCTAAAGGTCCTCATATGAGAATGAGTAAGATCTGCAGTTAGTGTGAGAGAGATTGGTGATACTCTGCAGCATGTGTGTGAAAGCTGAGTGAGCATCCACAGTCCAGGTGAGAAAAGAATCACAAGTACTTCATAAGTGCTAAGAGCAGCCTATTGGATGGTCTTTGTCAGGACGCATTTATTTTTCCTTTCATTTTACAATTTTTTTTATCATTATCACTCAAAATCTACAAGAGATATCTTATCAGATCATCAGTAGATCTTATTGCAATTAAATATGACTCATTCATCATTTGTCATTGGCCCACTTACTATACACATATGATACATATTCTCACAGTCACTTACCAAACTTCTCACAGATGCTGTACATCCTTACTGATGCTGTACAAGCTGCTTATTGATAGTTCACAGGAATGCTGCACATTCCATTATAATACACCTGCCCTACAGTACATACATGGTCTGTGCACAGGTTCCTTTTAGTATATATACTTCAGCTGTATTGTAGTTACTCTTCAGCTGAATACATCTGGGATATCCATTTGCTGAGCGTGATCTCATCCCTCTTGTTAGCCTCCTCTCTCTTCCGTTACATTGTGTGACCTTGCTGGCAAACATCAGCCTCACAATTGTATTCAGCTCTACCCTTTGCAACCTCACACACATCTCAACCTCTACTCCCTTTTCCCTCAACATCACTCCCATCCCTCCTTGCTCAAGAGAGCATTGAAATTGTTTTACGGTTCCAAATTCTTCATAGTCAGCTACAGCACTGGGCCTTATATTGCCTCAGCAAGTAGTGATAGGGTGTCTACCAATTAGTGGGGCACCACAGAACCTCCTGACAACTGTTCGGACCAGGAGTACAATAAATTTTTACTATAAAATGATCTCTTTTGTAATAGTCATAGTACTTAGTACACTACTATACTCCACCTTCCATTCTGTGTTTGAAAGGCTTGTTCCCTTGAAAAAGGAACAAAGAGTTTTCACTTTGCACAGTCTTACATTTCACCATTCCAAGAATACTTCACTTGGAAAAGAGGACTAGGTCAGGCAAGTCATACGCCAGACTTACCTCTTCCTTACCTCCACCCACTTGACTTCATACCTCCCAAGCCCTCATTTGCTTCTATGGCAACACATTCAAATACCACCATCAACAAGCCATCTGGTTCTTCAAGCTCCACAATCAGTATTACACCACTCATCCTGAAGAATTCCCATGGCATTTCTTTCCTCACTACTGGGAAAAGACCAGCCCATATTATAATTCACTCCCCCAACAATTCATCTTCAGAGGAGAAGTCATCAGATGAGTGGCCCATCAAACTGGCAAGCAAGAGAACCAGCACCATTTGTACCAGATTCATCAGAGGAAAGGATGGACAACACAGACTGAATAACATCAATGGCAACTCAGATAGTGGACTTGGAGGATATGCTGGAGATAATGAGACACAAGATAGAACAGTCAAAAATAGCACAACAACAACAACAAACACACAGTTTGGAAATGGGGAACGCATTGGTCAAGATTACCAAATCCTTGGCCAAAATAACACCAATGCTATCTGCCCCCCAAACCCAAATGCCACCTTCAACAAATATCTCTGGCCTCACTGCCACCCCCACAGGCCACATGTTTGCCCAACACCAGGTAAAAGTTTCATCACCTACTCCATACTCAGGGAAGTGCAAAAAACTTGATTCCTTCATACAGGAATTATTCCTCATATTTGCAGCAAACAAGATGTGGACAGACAGCAATAGAATCACATATGCCCCATCTTACATGATAGGAGGAAGCACAGAAGCCTGGAGAAATCTGGTAGTCACAAAACAATGACTACATGAAGTACATCCAAACAATCCAATCTATCCAGAACCATTCACAAATTGGATGGACTTTGATATGAAACTCCAGGTGCAATTTGGAGATCCTGATGAAGCCCAGACAGCACAACAGCAACTACACAAACTATGTCAAGGGGGAAAATCCATGGAAGAATTCACCACAGAATTCCTTTTAATAGCAGCAAAGACAAAATATGATGAAGAAGCACTTATCGACTGCTATAAAAGAGGACTAAACATGGATCTTCTTCAAAGAATCTATAACATCAATCCTCCCCCTACTACATATCTGACATGGCAGCAGATGGCACAGAGCACAGATTGACACATGCGTGAGTTTAAGCAATTGGTTGCAGACAGGGGATCCTCAAGCTGGGGACCCAGATACAACTGAAATGCCAACACTCAGACTAATGTCGCTAATCCTTCTGGAACATCTCATAGGGCCGGCAATGATACTGTACCCATGGACATAGATCAAGCACAGAGACATCAAGACATCATCTGCTTCAATTGCCAAGAAAAGGGACACATATCACATGATTGTCCCCAAAAGAAGAAGGAAAAATTGCACACAATCCACAAACAGATCAGGGGCATGACCACGGAAGAATTCGCACAGATGCTGAATGATGAGGCAATAAAGAAGATCACTAGAGAGGCAGGTTTTGGAAAGGACAAGTAGTAGATGTCACTACATCATCCAATTGTTTTTCAGTTCTTACTCCAGATGATGGTGCTGTTGACCACGCCAATGTATGTGATCCAGTTGAAATATTTAATCACATTGCATCAGAAGTAAAAACTGAGAAGAAAGAGACATCAGAGAGTATGCCCTCTCTAGAAAAATAAAAGCACATCATCATGGGAACTCAAACCAAACTTCCTATGATAGAACTAGAAGTCAAAAAGCTGGACAGTGGACAAACAATAACAATCCAAGCCTTGGTAGACTCAGGAGCAACAACATGTTATATAGATGAAGAATTTGTCAGAAATAATCGTCTAAACACAAAGAGACTCCCAATCACCATTCCAGTCTATAATGTTGATGGAACCAAAAACAAAAGAGGCTCCATCAAAGAAACAGTGGATCTAATAGTCAAAATCCAAAATCACACAGAAAGAACAACATTCTGTGTTACAGGATTAGGAAAAGTCAACCTCATCCTAGGAGAAACTTGGCTAAAGATCCACAATCCAGAAATAGATTGGGAAACAGGGAAAGTTAGATTTACAAGATGTCCACAATGATGCCATGTCAGAGTAGTAGCAGAGCGAAAGGAACACAAACAGAAGAAGAAGGAAGTTCCTAGATTGACAGAAGTTGATGATGAAGATGAAGATGCTATAGGAAAAGAAGACAAAGTACTATGCATCATGATTGGAGATCCTGAATTAGAAGCATCAATATTGAATATATCTCAAGATCTCACGATAGAAGCAGAAAAACAAAAGATAAAGAAGTCCTTCAAAGACATCATACCCAAAGCATATCACAGTTTCAAATCAGTATTAGCAAAAGAATTGTTCAATGAATTACCTCCCAAAAGGACTTGGGATCATGCAATCGAATTGAAACCAAATGTAAAGATGCACATGGGGAAAATCTATAATCTTTCATTTACGGAACAAAAAGAGTTAGAAAAGTTCATTGACGAAAATCTGAAGTCAGGATGAATCAGACCATCTAAATCACCGATGGCATCTCCTTTCTTTTTTATCAAAAAGAAATCTGGAGAACTACATCCAATTCAAGATTACCACCACCTCAATGAGATTACAATCAAAAACTCATATCCACTACCACTTATCTCAGAACTGATTGATAAACTCAAAGGGGCCAAGTACTTTATGAAACTTGATATCAGATGGGGTTATAATAATGTTTGGATCAAAGAAGGAGACAAATGGAAGGCTGCCTTCATCACAAACAGAGGATTATATGAACCCCTTGTCATGTTCTTTGGGCTTACCAATAGTCCCACCACCTTTCAAACAATGATGAATCATCTCTTCAGAGAATTGATAGCAAAAGGAAAGGTGGTGGTCTATATGGATGATATCCTTATCTTCACAGTGACAATTGAAGAACACAGGATTATAGTAGAAGAAGTGTTGAAGATACTACACAATAACAAACTCTATCTAAAACCTGAAAAATGTGACTTCAAAAAGACAGAAATTGATTATCTTGGACTTAAAATTTCATTTGACAAAATTATGATGGATCCTGTCAAAGTCCAAGGAATCACAGAATGGCCCATACCAACCTCTGTCACAGAAATCCATTCCTTTTTGGGTTTTACCAACTTTTATTGTTGTTTTATCAGAGACTTCTCAGATATAGCCAAACCCCTCAATTCACTCCTACAAAAAGATATCAAATGGCATTGGGATCAGGAACAACAAGAATCATTTGAAAACCTTAAGACAGCATTATGCTCGAAACCTGTTTTGGTTTTTCCTGAACCAGACCAACCATATCTTGTAGAAGCAGATAGTTTGGGTTATGCTACCGGAGTGGTACTATCACAGATGAGGGATGACGAAAAGTGGCATCCAGTGGCATATATCAGCAAGGGTCTATCACCAGCAGAGAGGAATTATGACATCTATGACAAAGAGATGTTAGCTGTTATACACGCATTGGAGCAATGGCAACACTATCTAGAAGGAACAGATAGTCCAGTCCAGATCCTTATGGATCACAAAAATCTAGAGTACTTTATGAGTGCCCAGAAATTGAACCATCACCAGGCTCAATGGTCTCTATTTCTTTCTAGATTCAACATCCACCTTTCCCACAGACTGGGAAAGAGTTCAGCCAAACCAGATCTCCTCTCGAGATGAGCAGATCATAAAGAGGGGGTGGAACATGACAATGAGAATGTCATACTGCTTAAACCAGAATTTTTCACAAAACCAAACCATATACAAGCAGTATTGACAAACAATATTCCACTCCTTCAAAAGATCACAGATGAACAAGAAAAAGATGGAGATGTAAAGATGTGGGTAGAATTATCGGCAGACAAAGCAAAAACAGCCACTATAGCAGGATGGGGACAAAACAAGAAAGGATTACTCACATACAAAGACAAAATCCTTGTACCAGACAGCTGTAGAGCAGAAGTTGTCAAATACTGCCATGATACCCCAATCACAGGACATCTGGGACAATGGAGGACACTGGAGTTAGTGTCAAGAACATTTTGGTGGAAAGGAATGGCAGCTTACATTGGAAAATATGTCAAAAGTTGTGATATTTGTCAAAGAACAAAAACAATCACAAAGAAACCACAAGGTGAATTGACGCCAAATGAAATACCATCAAATTCTTGGCAGATCATATCTACAGGTCTCATCACACAATTACCTGAAAGTCAAGGATATGATTCAATACTTGTGGTTGTAGATCAATTTTCCAAAATGATCCACATCATGGCAACAACATCCAACATAACTGCAGAAGGTGTAGCAAGAATGCTCAGAGATAACATTTGGAAGCATCACGGACTCCCTTAAAAGATTATATCAGATTGGGGACCACAATTTGCTTCTAAAATGATGAAAGAGTTAAATTGACTACTAGGCATTAAGACAGCCCTGTCAACAGCCTATCATCCTCAAACTGATGGTCAAACAGAACAAATCAATCAAGAGATAGAACAATATCTTCAATTTTTTGTTGACCATAGACAATCAGACTGGATGAATTGGCTTCCTATGGCAGAATTCTGTTATAACAACAGAGCCAATGCTTTGACCAAATACTCTCCATTCATGATCAATTCTGGACAAAACCCTCATATGGGTTTTGAACTGGGCAAGATGTCTGCTATCAAATTGGTAGAAAATTTCATTGAAGGAATGAAGAGAACGAGAGATGATGCAGAATCAGTGCTAAGGAAAGTGGCTGATGATATGAAGAAATACTACAACACTCACAGAGGAGCAACACCTGTCTACAAAATTGGAGATAAAGTCTGGTTAGATGCAACCAATATTCAATCAGGAAGACCAACCAAGAAATTGGACTCCAAACAACTTGGACCATATCCAATCACGGAAATATTGTCAAACAATGCCTATAAATTGACATTACCCAAGTCCATGAAAATCCATCCGGTCTTTCACATTGCAAAATTACTACCATACACTCCAAATGAAATACCAGAACAAATCATAAAACCTCCACCCTCTCCTATCATCAAAGATGGTATTGAACAATATGAAGTCAAAACAATTTTGAATAGTCAAAAGAATAGAGGAAAAACCCAATATCTTATCAAATGGAAAAATTACCCAGAAGATGAAAATTCCTGGGAACCAGCTACAAACATTCTCAAAGATGTACCAAAGCTGGTCAAAGAATTCCATATAAAACATCCTCTTGCCATTCATACTATCCAAAAATGTTCACTACCAGTCAAATGACTTTCAGAATCAGCAAAATTACCCACAAAAGGATCAGAGCATGCTGCTGGATTAGATCTCTATAGCACTGAAGAAATCACTATTCCCTCACATAGTCAAAAATTGGTTGACACCCAAATCACCCTGGCTATACCAGATCATTGTTATGGCCATGTTGTGCCTCACAGTGGTTTGGCAGTCAAAAACTCCATCCATATCAGTGCAGGTGTCATTGATTCTGACTATAGGGGAACATTGAAAATACTTATCATCAATCTTGGTGCTGAAGATTTTATTATTAATCCTGGCAATCACATTGCTCAATTGATTCTGGAACATATATCAATCACTGATGTACATGAAGTCAAATTGTTAGATGATACTATTCGAGGAGAGGGAGGTTTTGGATCCACAGGAATTTCATATGCTCATCAAGTCATCTCACCCTAAAAGAGGGGGTATTTGTCAGGACACATTTATTTTTCCTTTCATTTTACAATTTTTTTTATCATTATCACTCAAGATCTACAAGAGATATCTTATCAGATCATCAGTAGATCTTATTGCAATTTAATATGACTCATTCATCATTTGTCATCAGCCCACTTACTATACATATATGATACATATTCTCACAGTCACTTATCAAACTTCTCACAGATGCTGTGCATCCTTACTGATGCTGTACAAGCTGCTTATTGATAGTTCACAGGAATGCTGCACATTCCATTATAATACACCTGCCCTACAGTACATACATGGTCTGTGCACAGGTTCCTTTTAGTATATATACTTCAGCTGTATTGTAGTTACTCTTCAGCTGAATACATCTGGGATATCTGTTTGCTAAGCATGATCTCATCCCTCCTTGTTAGCCTCCTCTCTCCTCCATTACATTGTGTGACCTTGCTGGCAAACGTCGGCCTCACAGTCTTAGGGAAGGTTTGCTATAACAATACCCCTGGTAACAAGGTAGTTGATATGTGCTTGATAGGTGTAGTAACCATTCCTGATGACAATGAAGAGAGGGATTAATGAAATAGTGATGAGGATGATACTGCCAATGACCAATCAAGGATCCAGGATGATGAGTTTTTGATGTCTTATTGATGCTTAGAGTGACTTAGAGATCTTAGACTTAGTTCTTAGAGAGTGAAGCAAGATGGTAACAAGCTTAGATCAAGCACAGGATAAGTAAATCCCTAGATTGCAAAGTTGACAAGACTGGTGTGAGGTGCATGCTAGGACAGCAAGGTCACAACTGAAAAGAGAGGGGGATTGGCAAGGGATGAGACAATACACCTTAGATGAGTCACGCTGTATAGCAGATATCTCAGATGTATAAAGCTGAGGAGCTATCTACTACATCAGAGTCTTTATATACTACAGGGATCAGCACACGGACCATGTGCTGTCACTGTAGGGCAGGTGTATGTAAATAAGATGCGCAGCATCTGTGAGAAGTATCAGTAAGCAATGTGCAGCATTGTACTGCATCAGTAAGCGTCTGTGGGAATTGTAGTCATAATTGTACAGTAAGTGGCCCAATGACTAAATGGATATGTGTCATAGATAATCGCGATAAGATCTACTAATGATCAGATAAGATGAGATAAGATATCTTATGTAGATCTTGAGTGATAAGGATAAAAGAAATCATAAAATGAAGAGAAAAATAAGTACATTCTGACAAATACCCCCCTTCTTAGGGCGAAACGACTCGATGAGCAAAGGAAACTCCAGTAGATCCAAAACCTTTATCTCCACGTTGGGTATCATCCAAGGAAGTGACTTCTTCGACTTTAGCAAGGGATATATGTTCTAGGATCAATTGAGCAATGCAGTCTTTGATTCTGACTGTAAAGTCATTATCACTGAGATTGACCAATAAGATTTCTACAGGGCCATGATAGTCTGAGTCAATTACTCCTGCTCCAATATGAATAGAGTTTTTGACAGCCAAACCACTGCAAGGAGCAATACATCCATAGCAATTGTCTGGTATAGCCAAGGAGACTTGAGTGTCGACTAATTTCTGGCCATGTGCAGGAATTACAATTTCTTCCACACTATAAAGGTCTAATCCTGCTGCATGCTCTGATCCATGAGTAGGTAAGGTTGCTAGATCAGAAAGTCGTTTGATAGGGATAGAACAATGTTGGATAGATCTGATAGTGGTTGGATGTTCATTGTGGAATTCTTTAACCAGCTTGGGTACATCTTTGATCATGATGCGTGCTGGTTCCCAGGAATTTTCATCTTCTGGGTAATTCTTCCATTTGATGAGATATTGAACATTTCCACGATATTTTCTGCTATTTAAGATCTTTTCAACCTTGTATTGTTCAACATTATCCTTGATGATGGGTGGTGGAGGAATTTTTACGATCTGTTCTGGAATGTCATTTGGAGAGTATGGTACTAGTTTGACAATGTGAAAGACAGGATGAATCTTCATGGACTTGGGAAGTGCTAGTTCATATGCATTATTTGAAAGCACTTTGACAATTGAATATGGTCCAAGTCTTTTATGATCTAGTTTTTGAGTTGGTCGTCCTGTCTGTATGTTAGATGCATCT
>QLPN01002494.1:0-38587 GCA_003314395.1 Albatrellus ellisii | reverse complement strand
AGTAAAGTGTGGGGCACGGGTGTCAGGGTGAAGAGCATACCATGTCAACAGGATGTACATACTATAGTACCATAAGGGAAAAAAGAGATAAGGTCCTTACTAAATAGAGTTGGAGCTTGTTGGTTTTTTCATTACCTTATAATGCTGATCACACTGTTTACTTATTTAGTATACTTATATCTATCTCATCTTATTGGTATTTCTTTTCTCTTTATGGTTTGAACTCCTCATCAACTCTATTTTGCTCTTACTATATTTTCTTTATCTCATCATCTTCTCACCTCAGCACTTCTGCATGTGCTGAGGTGAGTATCTCCTCTACTCCATGAGTTCTCTTCTGACATACCTGCTCTATGCAGCTCTCTCTGTCTTCTGTGTACCCTCTTCCCTCTGGTACACATCTTCTCTATCTTACAGGCCTTTGGACTGTTGTCCTCTTGGGTCATTCATCTCCACCTGGGCTAACAAGCCTATATCTGCAATGTGATGCCCAATCTGCTATTTGCCACTTTGCCCACATTTCAACAGAGCTAAGCTCACAGCTGTAGTAAAACTATGCTCTAATAGTAAGTAAAAGAAAAAAAGAAAGAAGAAAAAAGAAAACTGTTATGAGGTGCCTAAGCAAGTGCCTTGTAACAGCAATGGTGAGGAGTGTTCTAAGTGATTTGAATCAAGTGACCAGGGAGAACATCTCAGAGTAGTCAACTCTATGTCATTGAGTAAAGCCTTTTGCTACAAGCCTTGCTTTGAAGTATCCATCTGCTTTGTGTTTGAAGACCCATTTGTTGTTGACAAGGTTTTGTCTGGTGGGGAGATCAACTAGGTCCCAAGTGTGCAGTTTGGCTGACATCTGCAGTTCTTGTAGACAGGCAGCATTCCAGGAGTCTGTGGAGTCAGAAGCAAGAGCTTGTTTGAGGGTGAGTGGGTTGCATGAAACTGCTTGTGACAGGAGGGCAGAGAGTGAAGGTTGACCAGGCATTGTGAAAATGTCATCATCAGAGTTGGACCCCCCTTGCTTGATGTCCACAATGGAACAGGAACCATAAGCACTGTTCGTGAAGTGTGCTGGTACATGGGTGGTGCAATGAGGACAGAGCACAGGACCATCACTGAGGAGTTCCACTTGGGCCTGAGCATGGTCAGAGGTGTATTGAGGAGAGCTGAACCAATGAGGAGGGGCTATAGGAGTGGAAGGAGCACTGTGATGAATCCACTGTGCTCAGTGAGAAGGAGGAGCTGGGGCAGTAGAAGGTGGGGTGATGGGGAGTGGTAGAACAGGAGATGGAGGAGTGGCCAAGGGCCCTTCCTCACCCAGGACAGAAGTGAGAGAAGGTGCAGGTGCAGGAGAAATATGATCAGCTAGTAGAGCAGATGGAGCAGTCAAGGGAGCAGGGACTGGTGGAGAGGGCACACTTGTGGGGAATGACTGTCATTGCTATTGTCACTGTTGCTATCACTGTCATCATTGCCAATGTTGGGACTAGGAGGAGAGGGTGGAAAGAGGTCAAGGACAAAGTTTGAGGCAGTGAGGTGAGGGAAGCTGTTAAGAGCAGTATACTGGATGGTCTTAGGGAAGGTTTGCAATAACTATACCCCTGGTAACAAGGTAGTTGTTGTGCACTTGGTAAGTGTAGTAAACATTCCTGATGACAATGAAGAGAGGGATCAATGAGATAGTGATGAGGATGATACTGCTGATGACTACATCCCAGTGATCCCACACAACTGACTTGCCTTGTATGCTTTTTGACACAGTAGCAGCATGCATGTTGATTGTTTACTAACAATCTCCAACTCCATTCAAACTAGTTCATTGTGCAAACCAGCATGAACATGCATCATTTGTTGGAAGGTGATGATTTGCCCCCATAGCCTCTCTACTAGGCCTCCTCTCCACCACCATCATCATCATCATCATCATCATCATCATCATCATCATCATCATCATCATCATCATCATCATCATCATCATCATCATCATCATCATCATCATCATCATCATCATCATCATCATCATCATCATCATAATAATAATCATCAGGCTCGATGATACCCACATCGCCATGATACCCCCCCCTTCAAGTCGTTGAAGAAAGCAAATTGTTCTACGTTCTGCCGCAGCCACCTGTACGCCGCCCCGCTGACGTTATCATATATATCCATGAGCACCCGCTTCAACGGCCGTACCCGCACCAGTGCCTGCATCGGCTTATTGTCCATGCCGATCGTTATCAGCGTCTCCAACTTCGGCAGCAGAATGCATCCTGCCCTGCCGTCCTTGTCCGCCACCACGGCTTCACCTTCAGACGGCATCAATTTTTGGAAGAATACCATGTCGATGTAAGTGCAGTTGAGAGTGAGCACGCGCAGGTGCGTCAGCGCGCCGTAGAGCATGTCCACCGCAGCGTGGCTACACCCGAGGCCGGTGATCCTGAGGCACTCGAGGTCCTGCAGCAGTGAGTGCGTACAACCATGTGTGGGTTCGGCGAGCTGCGCGATCAATGCGCTGTAGTCGTAGTACTTCAAGTCGAGCACGAGGCTCTTAACGTTCGGGAGCACGAGCCGCTGGAGCAGCGGGCCGACGTACTCCGGTATCTGATGCGAGAGTCGCAGGTTGCGCACCAACCGCAGCTCGATCGGCGAGTCCTTGGGCCAGTCCCGTGGCGCACCCGCGGGTCCCAAGAAGCAGAGCTCGAGCGTATGCAGCGCGGGCGAGCGCCGCAGGATGCACGCGAAGGCGTCGAACGGCGGACGCACGTCTTTTGCGTGGTACCCGAGTTCGAGGACCTCCAGCCCCTCCAGGAACGTGCACTTGCTCCAGTCCAGGTGCACGCCCCACAGCTTGACATGCGTCAGCTGCAGCGCCCGCCCGCCGAACGGGGCGAGCGGCGCCCTGAGATATGCGGGCTGGAAATTGCGGTGATTGATGCGGCACTGGCTATGGAACAACCGGAGCACCTTGAGCTGCGCCGCCTCGCCCACACCTGCGAGCGCCTCGAGCGTGTCGTACATATCTCGGTAATCGCTGGCATCGAACGTGAATTTGTACCAGCGCTTGGCATGTGGTAGGATCACACTGCGGATCGTCTCAAGTTGGAAGGGTGTGGATATATTGATGCTGAGCGGGCACCCCTTGGAGCGTTTGAGCCACACGCATGACTTCTCGAACGGCTTGCCCCGTGCAAACTTGGGCGGCTTGCTGTGTGCAAAATTGAGCCGCGTCCACAGCCAGGGTGTCGCGATTGCGACCTTGCGCCAGCGCTTGCAGACGTGTGACACGAGCACCTGAAATGGTAACGCCGTCTCTGTGTTGCTGTCCTCGTTCTCTGCGTCCCTTCCCAGCACGAATATGTTGGATAGCAGCTCATTCGGGAGGCTGTTGATTGGGGAGCCCAGTCCGTGGTGGGACATCGTTCTAGTTCTGTTGTAGGCGCTGGGTCAGGCTGGAATTATGATGTGACAAGTGTATGGACTTAAATGTATACTTTTTATATTCGTGGAAGTACGGTAATCGAAACTCAGAAAGCCAAAAGGACGAACAATGTGTCTTACATAAATAACCCCGGTCCGGCTGGGATCAGCCTGTGATGCTGCTGGGTAGCTGCCAAATAGCGGTTCACCTCGTCTTTCTTACCGTCCTGATGGCGTGAAACACAGTAGTGTCGGTGTAGGATGACGGTTGTTCGTGTACAATTCTTCTCTAGTTTATCGCTTGATATTAGATAGTACAGCACACCTAACTTCTCACCTGTGACAGGGACAAACTGATAGGAGTCACCACGAAGTGCAGCATGTGTTGACTCCACGGAATAGTCTCCCGTCCACGTCAGCATTAATCACTACCCTGTAGAACGAAACATTCTATCATTACCACTTCCACAGATGCTATGCAGTATTTCTGCAAGTGTCCAGCTATCACTACATCCCAGTGATAACACAACTGTCTTTTTCCTTCTTTCTTTTTGGGGTGGAGCATACAGGAAGGGGACAAGTAAAAGTGGTTACCCTCCAAATTCGGGCTGTTAGTGAGGGGATCTACACCCCTACAATATACAATTCAACCACCCTGAAGAAATGCAGTTACGCACACCTGTCGCTAGGCAGGTAGTGTGGGGCTCAGGGCGGCCGTTGTCCGAGGTCAGCGGTTCCGTCCGGGAGGACGGTCCACCCCCATACTCATTAAAACCTCAGCGCAACAATACCAGTCGTCGGGCAGGTGCCGCTTGTTATGCAGTGTGCCGGACTGGGCGCTCCAGACGAGGGACGCTTGGAGGGCCTTGCGCCCGTAGCCCCCCGTCTGTGGGGATTTGCGCTCTTGAGGCGGCGGTGTCGGGCATCCTAGAGATCCACTAGTCCACAGCCCCAAAAGGGAGCTGTAGGAGAGGTCCGGCCAGGGAAGGCCCTTTATGCACCACAGGGTACATACAGGCCAGTTTCCATACTGTCGGCTGACCGGAGGCACTGCAATTGAGGAGTATGTGCCTCGTCGTCTGGGGCAGGGTTTCCCATGTTTGAATTGGGGGCTTCACAGCCAGTACGAGTCGCACACAACTGACTTGCCTTATAAGAAGTCCCCTGACATAGTAGTAGCACGCATATCAATTGCTTCCCAACAATCTCAACTCTATGCAAAACACAGAAATTATCTCTGGATCACACATGATTCTTCTCATAAATGCACAGTCTACGTTATCCAATACTACGTTTTATTGTCATATGTACCTCAACAATGATATCTACACATCCGTTTTGAGAAGCGAAGTTAGTGGCACACCTCACGCCTCACACCACTTCGAGGAGTGCTATTGTGCTCATTACATGCGTTGTGGGTACGCGCTGGCGGACACTGATGCTTGAGGGTCTGAGTGGGCGAAGACAGGGCCGATGGCCGACGTGAGGGCTGGGCAGGGCAAGTAGCATTGGTTGATGTGCACACATCGTTTGCGTACAGGTGGTGGTCGTAGAAGGCGAGAGCAGGGCCTGGAGAGCGGCGACGGCCGATAAACACAGAAGATAATTGTAGTCGACAGCGTGAGAGGTGTCACGAGTCTTCTCGCTACATTCATCGCCTTCCATATATCATCCCTGCCAGCTTCTAGATTGGGCCTGTGCAGCCGTATAAAGTTGGCCAGGGAAGACGATGAGCACCACTCGGGCCAATATTCCACGTCGTAGGCCAGCTTGTCTCCCTCATGCCTGCCGCTCTGTCTCACTGTGACCCTTCTCTCCCTACCCCCCATCGACCAGCCTCCCTTAGTCGTCATCTTCACTCCCTCCATCCCGAACTCACCCACACCCTACACCAGGAACGTAATTCCGTCCTCAGCCTTTGCGCCGATAATAAATACGTCTACAGCGGCAGCCAGTCCCATGAAATCTCCGTGAGTCTTAGTCTGCAGTCACCTCACGTGAGCTGAATCTCACTCTAGGTTTGGGAAATAAGCTCTTTCACCCTAAAAACTACCCTTTTAGGCCACACGGGCAGTGTATTGGCTCTTGAATATGCAGCGGACAACGAGTGGCTTCTTAGCTCATCGGGTCTGTAATCCCGGTTCGGGATGTTGCATTGTCTGACTGTTCCTATTCTTCCCGTAGGAGACAGTACAATTCGAGTGTGTCTACCAGTCTTGTGCTACGCCATGTTGCGTCATCTCACCATCTAATCCAGGTATGGTGTACGGTCACACTCGCCCCACTCTATGTCCTCAATCCCTACCTTGAGACGGATGCCGGAGATCTCTTCTCTCTTGCTTGGTCACCCACTTTGAAGACCATCTATTTTGGCTGTCAAAACACGTCTCTCCAGTGGTACACCTTTCCTTCCGTTACCCAGGATTCCACTGCATGCCCAACTCTTTCCGGGACATCGACACCTTCCGGCTCGAAGAAGGCACACAAGTTTTTTGACAGCTATCCAAGGTATCAGCGTCGCCCCGCAGATATCTTTGCCACGAATGGGACAATTACCCCCTCGGGTACGGATGGACATGTCCACCTTGCTCAGCCTCCCTCCCCACGCGCCATCATTAACGTTCCACCATCCAACGTCATCGATTCTGCACATTTCGGGTACGTGTATTGCATGGCCCTAGTACCGTCTATCCGAGACGGCTCCGATGATCTTGTGCCGACGGTGGACACACAAATCCAGCTTGTGACTGGTAGCGGCGATGAGACTATCAAGGTATGTTCTGCTATACATGACCTTTTCTGCTTCAATCGCCTTATGTATGTCGTCAGGTTTGGAAATGCACTCCCTCTGGGCCTCAGCTCATTGACACATTTGAATGTCGTCATGGAGCGGTGTTGTCACTTGTCACCCGTGGCGACATGATTTATGCTGGTTGTCAAGATGGCTACATCAGAGTATGGGACGCACAAACAAAAACTCCTGTAAGGACAATCATCGTGCGAGAGGTAATTATATATCAGTCTAAAGGCGGTCCATTCTCTAACGAATGCATATAGGACGTGGACATCTTGTCGCTTTCTATGATGCATTCGGACTTATACACCTTCTCTGCGAATGGGCAAGTCAATGTATGTAGCTTGCTTTGTTTTCATAATCCATTGTCCGAAGACTCATTATTCCATGCCATAGCGATTTTCAGATACATTTGACTGTACGGCATCTTGGAGCGCGCATGATGGGATAATACTATCGTCTATAATCCATTATGTTAGAGAGCTTGACGAGTATCGACTCATCTCTGGGGGAAATGATGGATCAATTAAAGTGAGAGTCTCGCGTTTTCTGTCTGAACGTATTGAGTTAAAATGCCTGGCAGGTATGGAAAGCATCCCCGCCCAATCCCGATTACCCGCAGAACGTTTACACAGAAATCACGGGAGAACCCAGAGCTTCAAACGGTATGCCATGGGTTCATGATATTCGAGAATCGTCCTTATCAGCAGTCTACAGACATTCTCCTTTATGCGTTGTCCAAGTTTGTGTCCATACCCAGCGTCAGTAGTAGCTCTGCCCACCGAGAAGATTGCCGCCAGGCGTCCATCTGGCTGTCTAAATGCCTTAATCAACTCGGAGCCCAATCGAAGTCTGTGCGTCAAACAATCCTTTTCTTTACATGGTGAAAATGCTCACCTTGCGATGTGTACAGTTATACTCCGGGGACGACCATAATCCCGTTGTTTACGCGAGTTTTCAAGGCATGCAGGCTGAGAGGAAGAATCCTCGTATTCTGTTTTATGGGTATGAAATTGCCACTCCCACCTCTGAGTGTCCTGACCAACTGTCCCTCGAAGGCATTACGACGTTATCTCTGCACCGTTGGAAGGATGGAAGTCAGATCCATTTAGCCTTACAGCCCGTAATGGTTTTCTGTACGGCAGAGGGATTACAGATAATAAGGGCCCTATCATCGTGGTCGCTTGTGCTGTAGCGGAGTTGCTTAAGCAGCGTAAACTAGGCGTTGACCTAGTGTTCCTCATAGAAGGAGAGGAAGAAATGGGAAGCGCAGGTTTCAGAGCTGTGGTACAGAAACATAAGGTAAGCTTCCCTGTTTACCATTCTCCAGGGTTTACTCTGAAACCGACTAGGAACTTATTGGGCCTATTGACGCCATTCTTGTTAGGTATAGATATATGTATCATTTGTTTGAGAGCTTTGCTTACCTTTTGTGGCTAGCAATTCGACTTGGATCTCTACCGACGTGCCCTGCATCACTTATGGCTTGCGAGGTGTCATACATTGCAGCATCGAGGTTGGCACGGCTACCTTTTGCCTCCATTCCATTGCTCATATGTCCGTCTCAGATATCTTCACAACGTAAAGATGCTCATTCCGGTGTCGAAGGTGGTGCGGTTGTCGAGCCCATGCAGGATATGTAAGCTCCGTCCCTGGGTCTCGTTGCGAAATGCTTTCTCACAGTCCATAGGATCCAGTTACTGTCCAGTCTGGCAAACAAAAGGCGCAAAGTGCTCATACCAGGTTTCTGTTAGTCACAGTATCTGCTCCGTGCATCCCTTCGTGTTCAACTGCCAGCCTACAGATGACTGCGTCCAGCCTCAGGGCGAAGCGGAAAAGCAATTGTTCAAAGTCCTTCAGGCGGTCACTCAAAGTCCGGCGTCATCACTTGCCGCACGGTGGCGGGAACCTTCGTTGACAATTCATAATTTACAAGGCTCAGGTCCCAGAGGCATGTCGAACTCTATCACCCCCAACTACTATTCCATTGACTTACGCGAGCATGGCAGACCCGACTGTGATACCTGCTACTGTGATAGCTCAAGTGTCATTGCGCATAGTACCCAATCAAGACCTGGATCAGATCAGCAGCGCTCTCTGCGAGTATGTCCGCGGCTCGTTCGCTGAGCTGACGTCGCCGAATACCCTCCAGGTGCGTCGCTTCGCATCGCCGTGCAATAGCAGTGCTCATAGACGCCATCTAGGTTTCCATCGATCACACTGCCGACTGGTGGCTCGGTAACCTAGAACATCCGTGGTTCAGGGCGCTTGAAAACGCCATTCGCGATGAGTGGGGCATCGAGCCATTCCGGATACGCGAAGGCGGGGTATGTGCCCTCGTTGGCTCTCTACTACACCAACTAAATGTTGTCTTCAGTCCATTCCCTCTGTCCCCTTCCTGGAGAAAGAATTTAACTGCCCTGCCCTGCATCTGCCCATGGGCCAGAGCTCCGTAAGTCACCATTTCCTCAGCAAGGACTTTAACGCGGATCTTGCGTGTCTGATAAGTGTTGCTGTTGATAGGACCAAGCACACCTTCCCAATGAACGCATGTCGCTTTCCAACCTACGGCATGGACAAGCGGTCGTTGAGAGATTTTTGGCTTCAGTCTCACATCTGACACCATAGGCCCTGTCCTTGTGGTCGTTGGATTGGCAGTTGGGAAGTGACAGGTGGGGCTCTTCACCAGCCACACTGAAACGGCTTCGGGAAAACATCACGGTATAGATAAATCTTAGCAGCAGCAGAAATCTTCCATTTCCGTACCATTCTTATGATGATACTTATCCTTGTCTTACTTGTCAGTAACGAAACTGGATATGCGTCGTGTTGTTCGATGTGTACTACTGAACACGTAAGATGTCAGGTCGAACCGAAGAATATAGTCACTGGCCACAGTTGGCCCATCATTGTGCGCTTTGTAAGCCTTTTACTCCAGCACCTGAACCTACAGACTTTCCTGCTTGAGTCGAGTTATGCTTACTTGAAGATCCATCCTGACTGTTTAGGCTCTATTCCGAAATCATGCTTATTCAAGTTGTTCTGTATACTATATATAACAAATTTATTCTCTACTCACTCAGGTGAGTAGATCCCCCTCTACCATCAAAGTTAATCAAATTGTGTATACTTTACCATACGCTCTTTGTTTGATATTCCTCCTTGTGTATATTCAAGGGTTTGAGTCCGTACTCGAAAGAAATATATAGCGTTTCGGACTGTTCCTTAGCGCCTATGCAGAGGCGGCCGCGATTCGACTATTCCCTCTTTTCTCCCGCTCTACCCCAACGCTGCTGCTCACTGAGAGCGACTAGTTCACTACTGTACAGAAGAGCGTGGATACAGAGGCTATCGAGCGAAATCGTTTATCACATTGCCAACTTGCCATCCGTTTCTCTATTACTACACCAAAACCGTCAAGAGTCCCATGTCTACCGAGCAACCCTTCCAGGTCGCGGTTGCAGATGATGCCCTCGCCACGCTCAAGGCTAAACTCGAGCTTGGAACCTTTCCCGACGAGCTCGAGGATGCAGGCTGGGAATACGGCGTGCCGCTCGCCGACGTCCAGCGTCTTGTTGCACGGTGGAAGAATGGATACGACTGGAGGAAACACGAAGCTGAGTTGAACAAGCTACCCATGTTCACGAGAGACATAGAGGTCGATGGTTTTGGCACACTGAATATCCACTACGTACATCAAAAGAGCACGGTACAAGAGGCGATCCCGCTCCTCTTTATACATGGCTGTTCGTTATTTACCCATCTCATCATCCATCAAAATACTCATCCCGCTTGTGCTACCAGGGCCTGGGTCCTTTCTTGAAGTCCGGAAAGTATTGCCGTTATTGACTGCGTCCTCAACAGATCACCCGAGCTTCCATGTCGTCGCTCTCGGCCTGCCTGGCTATGGATTTTCTGAGGCCCCATCCAAGAAGGGGTTCTCTGGGAAACAGTATGCAGAGGTAGGTCATTCGTCCTGGTGTATCAAATTTCAAATTATATTCAAACATACCTTCCGCAGGTCGGAAACAAGTTGATGTTGGCGTTGGGATACAACGCATATGTCGCGCAGGGCGGCGACTGGGGATCAATGGTCCGTACGTCGCAGAAAATACTGGTCATAGCTATACACACCTTCCTTCCTGTAGATATCGCGATTGGTCGCGAGCACATATGGTCCCAAAACGGTGAAAGCCTGGCATACGAATCTCGTGTTGTGCGTCTCAGGATGTCTGTTTCTGGATAATGTGCTGACCCATACTTAGTGCCTCTCCACCCCGCCTTTTCTCGAATCCTTTGCTATTTGTGATGCACATGCTCTCCCCGTATACGGACAGCGAGCGTGAAGGGTTGAAGCGCATGGCTTGGTTCTCAGAGCACGGACGGGGCTATTTCATGGAGCAATCCACGCAACCACAAACCATCGGGTATGCACTCGCAGATTCTCCTGTCGCATTACTTGCGTGGATATATGAAAAGCTAGTGAACTGGACTGACTCATATCAATGGGACGACGATGAAGGTCATTCATCTCATTTAATTGAGCGACCTGGCGATGAATAGCTAACATGATGGCATCTCTTGATGCTGCACAGTTTTGACATGGATCTCGGTTTACTGGTTCTCCAGAAGTGGTCCCGCTGCATCCGTGCGTATTTACTACGAAACAAGCAAATTAGGAGAGCTCTTCCATGGTCCACATCCGAGTGTTCCCATGGGAATATCCTACTTCCCGAAAGAACTATTCCCTCTGCCCAAAACGTGGGTACTGAGACGCCTTTCCTTGCGCAACACTGCTTATTTGTCACTTCTAGATGGGCTCGCACAATTAGGAATGTGGTGTTCGAGTCTTCTCACGCCGAGGGTGGTCACTTTGCCGCGCATGAGAAGCCGCAAGAGCTAGCGGATGACCTCAAAAAGATGTATGGTAAAGGTGGGCCTGCATATCGCATTGTTCCAGGTCATGCTGGATATGAATAAGTAACTTTGTACATCGTGGGCTTCCCGTGAGTAATCCACTTTTGCAACGATGTCCCAGCAGCCACTAGTGCCTAGTGTTTGCTCACTGTAACGGTTTAGTGCGTACCGACGATCTACAATATCAACAAAAATTTTCCCCTTCTGTTCCTTAGTGTCTCCATGTAAATTCTTGTCTTTATGATTGTAATTGTTGCATAACAAGCTCGAAATACTATTAAACGGAAAACAGCTTGTCGACGAGAATTGGAAATGTCAGAAACGCCCACCTGGGCCTACTCAACTTCCTCTTGAAGCTATCGAGGAAAAGTGTGGTCTTGGAAGAAGGATTAAGGGAACGAAAACTCGTCATGAATAAACTCGGGCCAATTCTAGTCTCCTTCACAGACATAGGCCAATTAAAGCGTTGCCGGGGTTCAGCACGTGGGGGTTGTTGTATTTTGGGCTGTCGAGCTCGCTCCATTCACCCCGATATTCATGTGATTGTCTTACCCTTGTGATTATCCCTTCCTTGTGATTATTCCTGCAGCCTAGGCCTGCAATTTGTTATTTCGTAGACTAGGTATTTAAATACGTTGTATGTACGGAAACGCGCCTTTAGCACGTTTGCAAGAAAAAATTCCCTCTTCTCATCTGTGTCGTGCTCGTATTTCAACAGGGGTATCTCCTTCTGGAGAGTCCGAGACTGAGCACCCCGAGTGTTACAGTGGTGTTCATATCAGTCGGGCTAGCTTTGAAGTATCTGCAGATGCTTCGCGAACGGGAGTACTCTTAACCTCCCAATTCTCCTGCTCCCCACCGTTCCGCCATCCTCGATTGCACGGTGCGAATCGGCTATGCTACCGCTGGTTCTTCTCGGGGTGGCCTCAGTGGTTGACGATTTGTCAACAACGACGAACTTGAACGCATTCTCGCTGAAACGGAAGGGCGTCGATCCGAACGCTCTCCCACCGTCGGCCAAGCACGCCAACTCTCCTGCTTTCCTACGGGTCGTCGCCCTGCTCTCCCCCCAGGTCCTCGGATAAACGAACCCCACCCCACACTTGTTGAAGATGAGCCTGATGACTTACCGACATCACCTTTGGCACGCCTGCATCGACACTCCTCTAGCCTACCTGATCTATTTACACAGAATCCCGCCCGCCTGCTCCAACCCTTGCGCACGCCTCAGAACGGTCTTAGACGGCGGCTAGCTCTGGTTTCTCTTCAAGAACTGGTCTGCGAGAACAATCGGTGCAAAACGAACGTGCCATGCCCGCCGCCGCTCGAGTCCGCCTGGCATGGGTCGTCGTGGCTGCCTGGTAAAGGTAGAGATGTTTGAACTGGGAAAAACACGGATGATGAAGACGGGTGTTGACGGAAAGGTCAGCTCTGCCGACCATGAACGAACACACTAGCAAGATACCAGGAATAGCGACTACGCGGATCTTGAAGAAGAAAGCGAAGGGTTGACTCCCGCCGCAGACGGTCCTTGTACGGGTTTTACAAGAGATCAAAAATGATTTTACGCACTATAAGAGGTACGTGAAGCTGCAGCCGTCAGTCTGTATGCATTCCCAAACCATCGTCTCGTCGGAAACAGCATTTACATGGAACTTGCGAGCAATATGGAGTGATAGACCCGGCCTCCAACGTTGTCAAAGCGCAATGTCTTGGCGGGGCATCTACACAAAGTGATGGATGTCTTGGAACAAAATGTCTATTTACCAGTCCCAGCGATCTTTTCCGCTATAATGACTTTTGCCGCGCAAGGCGGTTAAATTGTGTCACTATATAATTCGCTGACATCGAGAATAAAGCGGTGAGGCCTGAGATGAACCTTCAGGAGATTGGGTTGTGGGCTGTAGGCAACTTGGCATTGTGTTTTTGCTGTCCGTCTGTATACATGCACCTAAGAGATTAGAGAGTACACAGTCGTATTAGTACAGTATACAGGATGATAAGCACAGTCTTGGAATAGGGCCTGGGCCAGTCAGGATCATCGAATCAGATGTAGCATAAGGTGAATACAATGGATACTTACAGTGCTGCTTCCATTTGTTTGACATGCTCAACGAACTGCTGATACCCCTCGTTTGTTGTGATGTCCAACTCCCACCTATTCGCTGGAATAGCACCCGATTGATAATATCCTATTGGCTTAACATATTGGGCTCTATGTTTCCAGTGGCTTTGTCCATGCAATAGAAGGCGAGCCTCTGCCCCAAGACGCTGACGCCATGCAATCTTGGTATAGGGGTGAGGGAATAGAAGCTGTCCTTCATGTGATTGTCTACACCAATTCTGTTCTATATATTATTAACTTGATAAGGAGGCAGGATTTCGAGGAAGAAGATGGGAATTTCGCCCATCACGACGACGAGGGTAACTATGAAGTTGATAGAACGTACACCATAAGTTTATGCCTCAGGAAGGGCACGATACAGTAAGCAGTAGCTCGCTGTAATGCTTTGGTGTGTACTGACGATGTACAATGTCAACGATTTCTTGACCCTTCTGTTCCTCAGTGTCTCCATGTCAATATTTATCTTCATTGCAATTGTTGCATAACAAGCCTGGAATCCCCCCAATACTATCAAACGGAAAACTGCTTGTAGGCGAGAAATGGATCAGCCGTATCTCCCGAAATGGAAATTCGGAAACGCCCGCTGGGAAAACTTTACTTCCCTTTGGATATCGCCTCCAGCATCATTCCAGACAGCCATACCTTAAAGTGAGTACTTGTCATCGTATGATTCAGTTCCGATATACTGCTTGAGAGTTTCTGTGTGCTGGTTTACCCATAGATGCAAGTTCTGCGGGGAAGAAGGGCGATGGATGGAGGTTTCAGGTGTTGGATGTTGTCGCCTCGGTTCTGGTGACACAGACGAACGGTTGTGCTGCGTGCCAATGCAGGACATGTCCCATTTCATTTCTTATTCAGCGGATCTCGAAATCTATTGCACCACCGTCTTGTTCTCTAAGGACAAACCAGAACGTGTCTCCGCTCTTTTCCTCACCCCAACTTGGCGTATCAGTGGAACTGACGATCACTGCAGACGCTAGAATGGCCCCCATTAAGAGCACGAAGGGTAAGACACCAGCTAAAAGTACGTCTTTTTGGATTGCTTTAAACTTCCATTTTTCTAACGTCCACGATTTCACCAGACACGAAAGCTGCACCGTCAAAAGAGGCAAAGGCCAAGTCGGCAAAGAAGGCCGCTCTCCAAGGCGTACATGGCAAAGCGACTCGCAAGACCCGCAGCAGTGTCTCCTTCCACAGACCAAAAACGCTGCGTAAGTCGCGTGAGCCAAAATATCAGCGAAAAAGTCTTGTCCATGCACCTCGGATGGATGAGTTCAGAACAATTGTATCGCACGTAGACCTTCTACAACTACTCTATTGCACATCATTGACAATGCGAACAGGCCTCTCTGCACAGAATCGGCAATGAGACAGATCGAAAGCCGCAACACGTTGGTCTTCATCGTCGACATCAAGTCGAATAAGCGCCAGATCAAGGAGGCTGTTAAGAAGCTTTGGGATATTCAGGCTGCTAAGGTCAATACCCTCATTCGGTGAGTCTACTTCATGTATCTTGGTATGATAATGCACAGGCGACTTACGCGAGCATCAGGCCCGATGGCAAAAAGAAAGCGTATGTGCGATTGACGGCCGACCATGAAGCTCTGGATGTTGCCAACAAGGTTCGTCTTCTTACTTCTTGAACTTCACAGTGTAAATGACATTTTCCGTCAGATCGGATGCATCTAATAGTCCAGTGTTACGCTCTGTACCCTTTCCGCACGTTGCCCTGCTTCTAGTCATCTTGTATGCATATCACCTTGCCCATAGTACTGCTTATGACACATTGGTCATGCACTCTGGGATGAGGACGAGCTGCGTTAGCAAAGTAAAGTCAGTTGCGTTATTACAACAGTGGGCTAACGTCGCTTCGAGTGATAGTGCAGGGCAGGTTTGTACGTAAGCTGGAGAAGTGAGAATCTGGATCATTGATCTCCAGGCGGCATAGCATAAAATGAGCGATTCCAGTCACAAGGCTCAGTTTATGACTTGAAGGGACAGGTATAAGCCTAAGGACTTACTGTGGTCATAGAGCCTAGAGTAAAAGAGTCTGAGAAAATGCGTAAAATGTCAGGGCCGCCTGCGGTGGACAGGCGCCGGTCGCGTAGCGAGCGCGGAAAAGAGACGAACAATACTCGAATGATGGGAAGAGTGGCTGTCGACTCGCTACTAACCTCCGAGTCGCTTCCTTCTCCTACCCCCTCCGTGTCCTCCAGCTCTATTATCCCTGCTTTCCAAGGCAGGACCCACGCTCTTTTTTTCCCCTCTGGCGGGCATCCATCTCCCGTGCCGTCTTTGCTATTCAGCATATTGCCATCCTGGCCCTACGTGAATATTTCGAATGTACTTCCATTCTGAATTGGCTCTTTTTTCTCTACTTGTCTTTGGTATCTGCTTTCCCGTTGACGCTACCCGTTCTGCCTTTTCTACGCCCCACTCTCGCCGCTCACTTGCCTTCAAGAAATCCGCGAGGGACTTGCTTGTGGACAGAAAATTTCCACGTGAGGGCCTTCTAGGGTCACAGGGAGGTTCGTCTTTTCCTTTATTCTGCTGCGCCAGTTTTTCAACGGTGTCTTTTGTCTGCCATAGATGATGAGCAGGATGTGGGCTTTGGTTTTCCAATCCTTGGCAATCTCTTAAGTCGTGACAAGACACCGTTCGAAGGTCCTCAAGGTGGTGAGGGGGATGGTAACTGGTTTGACACTCGAAACCCGTCGCCTTCCGACAACTGCGGAATACTCGGCTTGGGGTGTATTGGTAACTCTCTTCTTAATGGCCAGCTACCCTCTACCTCAACGGATACATCAACGCTGCCGTCAACGTCAACACCGACCCAAGCTTCGGACTCCTCTCAGGCTCCACAATCGACTGACGTTGCGTCTTCTGCTCCCCCCGCACAATCCTCTTCGTCTAATTCGCAGAATTGTGGCCTGTTGGGACTGGGATGCATTGGTAGCAACCCTACATCGCCTTCGACTCAACCATCTCCATCGCCGTCACCGTCATCGTCGTCACCACCGTCGTCGTCGTCGCCACTCCCGCTCCCAGCATCGTCCTCGGCCCTGCCCACAACCTCAACAGACTGTGGTCTTCTGGGTTTGGGATGTATCGGTAGTACGTCAACGTCACAACCAACACCAACACCAACACCAACACCAACACCAACACCAACACCAACACCAACACCAACGCCAACGCCAACGCCAACGCCGACGCCGACGCCGACGCCGACGGATACGACCTCTGTAGGACAACAGCCTCCGCAGTCGTCACCGCAATCGACAACGTCACAAAGTTGTGGCTTATTGGGACTTGGCTGCATTGGTTCCAGCGCAGTTCCTCAGTCGACTGTGACGTCTCCGTCGAATAGTCCTTCGAGTAGTCCTCCCTCGGCTTCTAATGTTCCGCCTGCAACGACGTCGTCATCACAAGACTGTGGTTTACTTGGTTTGGGATGTGGCCCATCTAGCACCTCCCCATCCATCGGCCCTCCGTCTTCGTCTGCGCCACATCAAGGGAGTCCGTCGAGTAGCCCCCCCTCGGTTTCTAATGTCCCGCCTGCGACGACGTTATCATCATCACAAGGCTGTGGTTTACTTGGTTTGGAATGTCTCCCACCTAGCGCCTCCCCATCCAGCGGTCCTCTGTCTTCGTCTGCGCCACACCAAGGGAGTCCGTCGAGTAGCCCTCCTTCGGCTTCTAATGTTTCGCCTCCGACGACGTCATCATCACAAGACTGCGGTTTACTTGGTTTGGGGTGTCTCCCACCTAGCGCTTCCCCATCCAGCAGTCCTCTGTCTTCGCCTAGGCCATCTCACGGGAGTCCTTCGAGTAGCCCTCCCTCGGCTTCTAATGTTTCACCTCCGACGACGTCATCATCGCAAGACTGCGGTTTGCTTGGTTTGGGATGTCTCCCACCTAGCACCTCTTCATCCGGCGGCCCTCCGTCTTCGTCTGCGCCATATCGAGGGAGACCTTCGAGTAGCCCCCTATCGGCTTCTAATGTTCCGCCTACACCGACGTCGACATCACAAGACTGTGGTTTACTTGGTTTGGGTTGTGGCCCATCTAGCGCCTCCCCATCCAACAGTCCTCCGTCTTCGTCTGCGCCATCTCAGGGGAATCCTCACCAGTCGTCTGCACGACCGACAACGTCAGATGATTGCGGCTTACTTGGCCTTGGTTGCACAGGCTCTACGCCGGTTCAGACGAGTGTACCTCCTGTTTCAACGGGTCAGCCGACCCCGGCCCCTTCTGTATCGCCCTCGTCGACCCAGGATTGTGGCCTTTTAGGTTTGGGTTGTGTTAGCTCTACTACAAACACCTACTCGAAGCCCTACTCAACGAGTCAGCCCTCGAATACGGTCACATCTTTTCCGCTGTCATCGTCAAGCCTTGTTTCTGGCTCTGCTTCACCTTCCTCCAGTTCCCCTCAGTGCAATCTCGTTGGTGGTTTACTTGACCCTGCATGTCAATCCAGTCAACATGGCTCGACCAGTTTGCCTCCGTAAGGCTGAGTTGATAATGATGAGTTCTATATCACTAATGCCCTGTTGCAGCATAACAAGCAGTTTCCCGTCCAGTGGAATGTCGGCTAGCACATCAACCGTTTCTAATACTGGCGCGACTTCCGGGACTACAACTCGCCTTTCGTCTTCGTCTGGTACCACAAGTAGTGGAACATCGACATCGAGCGTCGTCATCGTCTTTCCGACAGGCTTGAATTCAAGCAGTTCAGCCACACGGCCTGATTCCTCCCTCCAGACTTCAAGCACGTCGAGCAGCTTACCCTCTGTGTTCACCCCTCCGCCTCAGTCTCAGTTCTCGTTTGTCACGGAAAGCACTCTTTTGTTCACCCAAGTATCATCCTCCAGTCAGGATTCACTGACTAATCCGGATGCTCCTGTCACTACGCTCTCAGTCCTTCCTGGAAGCACTCAATCATCGGCTCCGTCGCTCCCAACTGATCTGCCTGCTCGTATATACCCTCCATCAAGAGTCACCAGCAATCAAGTCAACTCGACTTCTAGGCTCGTCAGCATACTCTTCGACAATGAGCTCTCTTGGACCTTTGTCGCTGGAAATGCAGAATCACAGGGACAGCTCTTGAGTTGGACTCCAATTCTCATTATAAGTGCTCTGGGACTGAACACAGACGAAGTCCTGACATTTGCGCTGCAAGTCTACATCCCTAGTGACTACGCAGGCCCTCAAGACGCGAATATGCTCTTGACCACTTGGCTTGGGTATATCCCCGCGGATATGATCGATACTCTCGCAAATCAACTCAAGGTCAAAACCTCTCCCTTCTACAACAGCGTGCCAGTGCCTTATGCTGCGTTAGCCGATCATGTCAACGCAGCATACGCGGTTCAAACGGCGCAGCCGAATGACATCCCGAACAGCGGAAATGGCAGTCCTGGAGATGCTAATACGAATGGCGGTTCTTCGTCAAATAGCACAAGAACGGATATCATCATTGGCGTCGTCACCTCTCTTGGTGGTGTTACTGTGCTCATTCTCGCTGTGCTCGTTGTACGCAGCTACAAGAAGCGTAAAGAGTTGGCACATCGGCAGTTGTCGGATCCGAGCGCCCCCAACGACCCTTATCCCGAGCGAGATGGGCGCGACTTCGATCAGGATACGGTTGGTGGACAGCGGAGACGTAGCTTCTACTTTGCGGAAGACAGTTTACGAGGTTATCAAGGGGCGCGGCAGGCGGGTCCAACCGTGCAACAGACAGATCCTGCGTATACTTATATGAGCAGTCCGGAACAGATGAGAGAGAGAAGACCAGTGGTACCTGCGATTTCCGCTCCCGTCCTACAACAGAGCAGTTTGGATTGGTAAAATACCTGGTGAGCATATCCTTTGTTATCGGTCGGCAGAGACAAAACTAATCATCTGCTGCACAAGATACCACTTCTCATCAAATCCCCCTGACTTTGTTTATTCATTCATTACTTTTCTTCGTGCCCTTTGGTTCTGACGTCCACCACCCTGACCCACCACACCGCTGCCCCTTCATGTGGTTACGGTCGTTTGTGCTTGAACGTCGCATAGATGCTTTATGGATATGCTTTTTTCTCATGCTTGTTGACGTCGGCCAGGCACCGAGATCCAGGACTACCACGGCGTGACTGGGCCGACGACGGTTGGCAGCTGGCCAGTGCAACCTTGCTCATCAGTTCAGTGATATCCTTATATCCTTGTTTCCTTACTTACATCAGTCAACTCATCTTTGCGTGCATCGAGAGAAGTCTTGGGCTCACTTCGGTCCCTCTTTTGGCCTTGCGTATCTTCGTCCTCTAATTCTGGTCTTCTGCATTATAACTTGTGGCCGGGGTTGTGCATATGTCTTAATGTTGCTTGACTTCAACTGTATCACTTGTGCATTTTCTTGAACCTTTATTTGAGACACTGTATCGGCTCAATACACTCTAGAGCTTTTTAGTGTTACTCGTGATTACCTCAGTTGCTGCGACATCAACATTCCATGTCACCCGTACTGGCGGCAAAATCACTCCCCAGCTCAAAAATAAGACCACAATGCAAACTTTGCCTGGATTGATCTTGGAGAATATATCCTAAGTTACTAGTTAGGCTCTTTCTTTTTTTTTTTCTTGGAGAGAATAGAGGGTCGGATCTGAGGCTTGATGGTTGAAATGACTTGAAGTTAGCATCCTCTTCTCTTTGGTGCTCACGAATGCATCATCTCTAGTTCATATTGAAAGTTCTATACCCTTATCATATTTATTGGCTGTATGAAATCTCCAAGACATTGTGTTAATTGTTCTTACAATACTGTAGATGCTATTTACTTTACTTTTTTTTATGATACAAGTCCATACTACCAGCACGCAAACTTACTGCCTGCGCGCGAAAGTGATTCAAGTTGAAAACCAGATGCATAAGTCTCAATTCAGGATTCCAACCGCACTCAATTTAGAATCTGCCAGACATTTCCAGAGGAACTAAAGATGAAACCGGACATTTAAGGCCTCGAAGACCTCGAAAGACATGCAAGTTTTTTTTTTTAAGTTGCTGGTGTAGTTCTGCTTTGAATAACAAAACCAAGAAGCACAAGGAATATTCTGTACATCGATTATAGTGTTCATGAATATTTGAGTAAATTAGTCATTGCCATTGTTCATTACCAGTCCTATTTCAGCCGAAATTTTGTGCGATGATGGTGATGCGTGACAACTGTGACCATAACGTTCTTAATGTGGTCGCGTCAGGCAGTGTGTGCCGCGTGCTATGCACCCTAGCTGCTAGCGTGCCGCTTTGCCTTTCAGTTTGCTGGATCGTCCATTCACCATGGACACAAATGGCTGGCACCCTCATGGCGGTAGCCACCAAGGCTCATATATACCGCCTTCAGATACTTCTCTCGGCCGGGCGGCCGTCGACTCCGTTCAAGATGCACAGAGATTACTTGCCATCTATCCTTTTGCGTCTGCCACACCCACAACACACGGTCAGTTTAAAGTCAGTTCTTGGTCCACGCGTCATTTGACCTTTGCATGCAGCGAGCAGACACCTAAGCAACCTGGCTGTCAACGCGTCGAACCCCTCTTACATCCAGCCGCAGTACTATAGCATTAGCAGCTATAATTATCCTTCAAACAACACTAACTCGTACTCCGAATACTCAGCAGAGGTCAACCATCTTCAGTCCCAGCAAATACCACATAACGACACAGGTTACTGGGCTCATATGAGGAACGACGCGGTAAGCTATCTCGGGGGGCAAGGAAACCAGTGAGCACGTTACCAACTATATGCGCGGAGAATTGACTATATGTATTCCTCACCCAGTCCTTACATTAATTACCAGCCTCAGCATCAATATGGATCGACTTATGCTTTACCAATGTATCCGACTAATGCCTTTGCTCAATCCGTCTTCCAACATACCATGCCGTCACTCTCCTATCCAACACCTCCACCAGGCATACAGTCTTCTTCATCTTCTCTTGCTCATGCACTCGGTGAACCCCCCGCACCCCGCCCACAGCATCAGCGAGTCTTTAGTCCACAAGAGTCTGCAAGCTTTTTCAACAGCTTCTTGGATCGTTCGAGTCGTGAGCTTGAAAAGGCCCACGCCGCGAAATTCAGTCCTGTCAAGGTTGAGAGAAATCCTTCCCCTGACCCTCTTGCTTTAAGACCGCCCGACACGAAAGCTTTTACGCCACAGAAGCGGAAATCTGCTGAGCAGGTTCAATCGCCTCTTATGAAGCGTGTACAGGCACTCAATCGTACAATATCCTCGCCCTCTTCCTCGGCGCCGAGTTACCATAGTAGTTCTCAAAGTTCTGCGTTGCCGCAATCGACACTGACGCCAAAGAAAAGGAACCACGCATATGTCGAGCTTCCGACAATATTCAAGAAGAACATATTGCCGTCGAGCTCGCAGCACAAGAGCACACAGTCATTACAAGGTCGACTTCCTACTTTTGCACAAACACCCGTTGCTGGGACAAAAAGGAAGGCTGAAAAAATGGATGACGAACCGGACCTTGGAGGGTATGGTTCTGAAGAGGACGACTACCGCCCAAGGAAGACGAGTCTAGCGATGAGTGACGCCGTCAAGTTGTCCGCAAAGAAGACTGGTGATCGTGACGAAAGAGGTAAGTGCATAATCTGAAAATCAAATTCTTGAGAGATTGCTATTTAAATCACTTTATATAGGCCCGCTTGAAAAACTCACTGGACTGCTTGAGGACATATTCGAGGCTGAGGATACGTTACCTGCTGACCCCGATTTGGATAGTTTGCCTATGGAGTTTTTCTCCCATCTTAGCATTGAATCATCACGTCCACAACTCCACCCGACCCTCATCCGCAAACTGTCGAAGCATATCAGCAATGTGGCTCGGCCTCTCAAGCGCTTACGGGGACATAGCGGAAACGCAAGCACCCCGCGTGTGGGCGTGAAAGTGCCGGGCAGTATGGCTGACGTGGAGACACTGACTCTGTCACGTATCCTCAAAATACTGGAGCGCAGCGTACGTGCAGGAGAAGATCTTGATCCCTTTGGAAGCAATAAGACAGCGGATTCACGGGCAGATCTCAGCGCGTCGCCAAGCAAACGCAAGACAGTCAAGGGTTCGCGTAAGGCGCCAACATCGAATGGTGAGCGACGGTCGAAATCGCGGACCCCGAAAGGTGACGAGGACAATGGAGGAGACAATGATGGTGATAGAATGGATGCAGAATCTTCAGTGCATCAGGAAGTCACTGCTGCCGATCTCGACAAGCTTTCTCGCATACTCGAGGTTGCTCGAGACAGTATTCTTGCTGCGGATTGCTGTATCGCGCTTCTTGGGAGTGATCGCTTGACTAAACAGGTATACTCGGAGGAGCTCATCACGACTTGTCTTGCCGCCGTCAAAAATCAGCTCGGCCGAATCATTTACTCATTTGTGGAGGCAGCGGTAGAGGGTATGAGTGTTGCCTCATCACCTGTCTTACAGCATATCGTCAGAGCCCCAGTGCATGAAGTGAAGGACCAGCGGCACTTACTCGCTGAGACGTTTCAAGCGTTACTGTCAATCCTGCCCAAGATCAACAATTTAGTTTGCGCAGATACCGTGGTAATGTCCGACTCCATCATTATCCAAGCTGTGTACATTGCGATTGGCCCCTTCTTCATTGTGGAATCTGGCGAGAGTACGAGCAAAAGTAAAAAGGAGAGCATTGCAATGAGCACTTTAGGTCAGAGCGCTATGCGTGGCCTCCGACTGGATGCTTTATCGCTCATACGAAGCGTCAGTTTTCAACGAATCGAACTTTGTCTTGTCCTATTGGGCTCATCTTCATTGAATACTAGATTTTCGCAAATCACGACGATCAGAGATCTTGGATAATTGAGGAGATATTGACGTCCTTGATCAAGCTTTCCGATACCAAACAAAAAGCAGGACAATTTCGGTATGAGATCAAGACACTTATATTATTGGAGGCTTACGTGTTGATTTCAGACTGCGAGATGGTCGTTCCATACGAACTGTTTCCGCCCTCTTGCTGCAACTAATACAAACTTCGGCACACGGGGTCCGTCTTGACGCACGTAGGCTGGCGAAAGAGCGGCAGCAACGCCTTGCTATGCGTCGGCAAGAGAGCGTAAGCGACAAGTCTTCCCGACCTTTTCTTGACGACAAAGATATACAAGTAGGTGCTCTCACTGTATCATATGAGTTTTTTTGCTGAAGAAATGTCATGAGGAAATACAACTCTATATGTCTGGCCTTGAGTCGGCTACCAAAGCCGCAAAGACAATCGTAATCTTTCTTACCCAGAGGTGAACAGAGTACGTTTGTACGGGGCCCAATACTCAGCCTTATTGGTTTAGATCTGGCAAAGGGAAAACGACAAAGAATTCAAACGAAGCAGAGTATCGAGCTATCTTTGACAACCTTGTTTCCGACCTTCTCATTGTTCTATTCTGGCCTGAGTGGCCGGCAGCAAGTCTGCTTCTAGGCATCATTTGCAAATTTATGGTACGGCTACAACTCAAAAGTGGACCGCCCTCAGTCTCATGTACTTCTTGCATAAGGTGTCATCGTTAGACGATATCAAGAATTCTAGTCAAACTGATAACAATGCATCCAAGACTATCGCCCTTGATCATCTTGGAATCGTCGCCGCACGCTTGAGGTCTAGTATGCTAAAGTTTGCTTCAAAGGAACCAGATGCTCTCAAAGAGCCCAGATTGCGGCCTCTTGACGAGGTAATACCAACAATTTTATGATCTGCACCGCTCGTATTCATTTCAGTCAGATCATTGCCCGTGCCAGCGTTCAAGACTTCGACAAACTTGCCGTTGCCCATCAAGAGGTAGCTACACATCTGTACAAGCGATCGTCTGAGGAGCAAGCATACGATGTGTGTGATCTGAATTCATTTATCTTCAAGAAGTTATCGTTGACCACCCCATTAGAGCGCAAGAGAGCTGACTGCTGTGACCTGGGGACAAGAACTGGCCATTGCGCTGAAACAATGCAATGCAGCAATGTCTTCCGAAGATGATGATACCGACCGTATCAAAGCCGCGCAGCCGAAAGTGCATGCCTTTGGTAGCAAAGTCAAACACATCTTGCGCGATGTTTGGAAGGAGGCCCATACTGATGTGTTTGATATCGGGTATGCTGTCGTAGTCATTTTAACGAAATGTTCTTCATGTTGGTCACAGAACGCAAGACGAGATCTCACGCATCGATCAGCTCGCCGAAGAGATTGGGATTGTCCAGGATGTCAGGAATTCTTATCAACCAATTCTCAATGTCATTTTGCTCGCTTTGGATGCACCACCTGTTTTCATGCGTACGAAAGCTTTACGTGCTCTCGGTCAAATTGTAACCAGTGACCCGACAATCTTATCAGCTGTGAGCGATTGGTGGTTTTTGCGCCACCGAAGGTCACACTGATCTGATCGTGTTGATAGGCAAATGTCCGTCGTGGTATCGAAAGCCATTTGTTAGATAGCTCCCCTGCCGTGCGCGACGCTGCTGTGGAACTCATTGGAAAGTATATGATCGACTCACCTGAAGTGGCGGGTGATTATTATCGTAAGATAGCTGATCGAATTGCGGTGCGTTGAGATCTCATTCTTCGTCTAACTTGTCATCTTCTGATAGGAGTTCAGGATACTGGCTTAGGAGTCCGCAAGCGTGTCATCAAGTTGCTCAAGTCATTCTACGGCGTCATTAATGACGATCAACGTCGCATCGACATCTGCACCAAGTTGGTGTTGCGAATGTATGATGAAGATGACACTGTAAAAGACCTGTCAATTAAAACCATGGAAGAGTTGTGGTTTCACGATGCAAGTTCTCCTCTCACGCAAAAGTTTCGCAGTTCGGAGACTCCAGGAAGCTCCACGGATAAGACGCAGCTTCTCAAAAAGGTCTGCATCATCATGGGCGTCTCGGCTAACTTCAAGGATCGACAGTCTCCTCTGGAAGACATGTTGCATAAAATCATGGTTGGTAAGGAAGGCTTGGAGGCAAGCAATCTCCATGACCGTTATGGAGAGATATGCGAGGTCTTGATTGACGGTCTCGTGGACGCTTCAGATCTGCCCGGATTCGTACGTCTGCCGATTCACTGGTAATCACATTACTGATATATGCTACAGACCGTGGTGAATTGCATAAGAACAATATATCTTTTTGCGTCGGCGTATCCAGCCATTCTTTCTGGATCCAATGCTTCAACCCTTCTTCCATATCTCAAAAACGCGACCACTGTACGAGATTAACCCGTTGTCGTATTTCGGTATTGGTCTTACACAATTGACATTCAGGCAGACGAGCAGACTACATCGGACTATCTTCTGAAAATATTTCGTGTCTCTCTTCCTCATATGCCCAAGACGGCTGCGAAGTTTGGACATGAACTGCAGCAAGCACTGCAGCCCATGATATTGAAACCGTCTGCCGCTGGTGGTGTTTTGGTGAGTTGTTCTATGCTTGGTCCCACTTATGAGTTATATTCTGAGGCATTGTTACCTGTGTGTGCGACCATACCACAGGCTTTGCAGGAAACGGTTGCTTGTATTTGTGCAGTTGTTCAGCATCTGACTCATGACTTCACTCGATTGGTCGGGCTTTTGAAATCTTGCAATGGTTTGGAATCCTATCTTTCAATCTTACACGATGCTCACTTCCTCATCACATATTCTAGTTCGACTACAGCAAGCTATCGGACGAGCAAATGGCCAAGCGATAACTGCCCCAGACCTCAGAGCCCTTTCTATTCTAATATTTATTGTCTCCCTGCTTGCAGAGCACTGTGATTTTGATCGCCTTCGAAATGAAATGCCAGGTGCGGGTTGTCATAATCAGTGCGTGGAGGCGCACTAACATGCTTGTCAGAGCTCGTCGCGGATCTAGACGTCGTGTCAAAGGTACAGTTTCTCGGATCTTCGTCTAGAATTTCGGCTGATTCCGCACACCCAGGGGTCAATAACAGAACATGTCTACACAAGTCTTTTGCGGCTGTACCAAAAGTACCCAGAGGGTGGCCTAAGGGGACGAATTCTGCAATGCCTTGGTGTGCATCACAGAAGCATGACATTGTAGTGCCAAAACTAACCTTCATATAGGCTTTTTGTTCCGAGCACAGCCAACCCTGATGACGCTGGATTCATCTGCGATGATCATGGATGCTATCTTTGCATCTTCTGAAGAGGATAATAGGAGTCGATTATTGAAAATCATGCAAGATTTCTTGATGTCCGAAGCTTGTAAGCACTCCGAGAAGGAGAAAAGTAAGCATCTCAATAACGAAAGCATCATATTAGCTCATATTTTCCTTAAGAATCTGGTAAAGGAAAGGTGGTCACTGCCGTGAACATGGAAGAACTCGTTGGTAATACCGACGGATTTGCAGATTCTGGGTATGCTTGGCGACATTGAGCCGTGTTTTTCCACTGACTGTTCTCTTAAGTGTGAGTTCCGCCATCGTCCAGCGGTATCTTGACCCCATCCTAGATGCGGCTTTATCACGAAACATGCAAATCCAAGCACCAGCTATCGATATTCTCAGCTTCACCATACGGCAAGGTTTGGCACATCCATTGCAGGTAAAGCTGGGAATTATATAAAACATATCGATGCTAACATATCGTAGTCTTTCCCTGTGATCGTCGCTTTGGAGACTAGCCCCAATGCTCATCTCAGTTCGCGAGCGAGCGCATTGCACTCCATCCTGCATAGCAAACATGCTTCACTTCTGAACTCCCGCTTTACGGTGAGCGCAAGGGCTTCCTTTGATTATCAGAAAAAGCTTGCGAATGGACCTGTCCAAGGTATGCTACATTGAGATTGAGTATTTCAACGTGAAACGTAACCTCACTGACATGTCAAGGTTATCACATTCAATCTGCACCGATTGCTATGTTGCAACGCTGGTATTCTTTGGTCCGCGAGAAACGAGCATCCAAGATCGACTTCCTCAAGTCTCTTGTTCGCGTGTTCGATATCAATACTTCGCTGGAGGCGAGTCAGGACGACGTCGACTTTACACGATATATGACCGAGAACTTTGCCTCGTTCGAGTACAAAACACAGGAGGAAGTACTGATGGTTGTGAAGAGCCTCGTTTCTGTTCTCTCCACCTCCGGAATGCAAGTGGTAGAAGCACTGTCTCCTTCGCATCTACTCGCCCAATTACACGCGCCAATCGCTTCAGGCGAGAGCACACAAAACACCAGCCTTCCAGGTCAGTCCACGAATCCACACATAAGTAAGTCTTGTTGAGATCGCTTCTTGTGTGCCCCGTACTGAGATGCGTAGTACCGCAAACGGTTCCTCTGCTACCCCCAGCTCCAGCCCCATGGCAAAGTATGGAAAAACTGCCACTTCTTCGATGCTCTGTTGTTATCGCCATGATCATGCTGTTGAAAGGATATCTCAAGAACCTGTATGGATTATCTGAAGAGTGGGTCATTATGCATTGTGTCCTTTCAACAGGGCCTCACGCGACACTAGGAAATGTATGAAGTGGGTCATTGGTAAGAAGAATGCGCTGGGAGACAAGTCCGCGACGAAACGACACAACAATCCACTTACGTGGGAGCGATTACCTTACGCTATAGCACCAGTGCGGAAGCCCATAGACGTGGTTGCGCAAAGGAATACGGTGTGTGACAGCTGAGCGTCCTGACCGCGAACATCGTCACTCACTGGTAACTTAGTTTCTCGAAGTATGGAATGAAGATGGTGTGGCTCCCGAGCCTGAGGACTTTGACTAGTATACTATCGTTGCTCTTAATGCATTTGCACGTTTTTAGATTTGATTTATCATTATGATTAACTCTTCTCTGTAGTTAACTTGCTCTGCGCCTTGCTGTCTTGCAGCTGAACCATTGGACCACTGTATACCACCTTTAGATCGATGAGTACATAGGATATCGACGGTGCTGTGATAGTTACTTTAATTCTTGCCATCTTCATTCGAAGTTTGCTGTGCTTCTCCGATGGAGTTTGAATTGCCATTACTCGCAGCGAATTCGTCCTGACCTTTCTCTGGAGAAAATACGTCCGCCAGAGGGATGATGGCCTTTCCGTCCACGAAAATGATGGGGCCCTTTGGCATCTCGTGAATGAGTGCGGTTGCCTCATCATCGAGCATCGGTTCGTCTTCGAACGTCCAATCCATGTCGCCGCCATAGACCTTTGGCAAGTTCTGAGGATCGACCATGTTGCGGAGCACCGATCCTGGGTCCTTACTGAGGACATATACCTTAGTCCGCGTGCCCTCGTCGAACCAAGCCTGAGATTCGCCGCGCAAATCCGCATGGCGCGGGCACACATCACAAAAGACGACAACGGCTAGCACACACACATAACACACCTTTATCCAGCCCCATACCGTAGAAAAAAACGGAGGGGCATTGACGACCGCGATGGCGTGGAGCGTCTCGGGGTAATATGCAGTCGCGATCTCGGACGCCTGCTGGAGATGATGGCGGAGAGACCACATGGTGCCGAAGGAGACACCGCCGAGATCGATGATGGAGGTGATGCTTGACACGGGTGTCGTCGCCTCGGCGGGGTGTGGCAGGGCGGTACACAGGGGCAGCGTGAAGCGCGCCATAAACTCCCAGAGCACAATTCTAACGAAACATGTGAGACGTGTTTTGGGGGCGAGTGGGACAAGGCGTACATGCGCTTGTAGCGCTGTTCAGCGGACACAGTGTCCAGCTCCCTCAGCATGTCTCCCGAAAGCGACGCAAGGCGGTAAACGTACAGAGGCACGCCGTGCTGGGAAAGTCTGCGTCACGCATCTGGCCGCTGCAAGCAGAAGGACGGCAGATAGGGCGCACCTTATCACGGCGGCCAGTCCAGCGTGGATAGAACGACTTGGCATGCTCAAACTCGACGGGATCAAAGGTGGCGTAGAGGTTTCGAACGTCCATCTGCGTGCGCCATTCCTCACTTCGGGCGTACTGCTTGTAGGCCTTCGCTGGATCGAAGTGACGTGCGCGTAGGAAGCGCCTACGAATCGTACAAAACGATTCCAAAGGGACGAGATTAAGAAAGACCGTAGAATGAATGATGGGGGGGATGAGACAGCGACGCAGAGAGTAGCTGAGGCAGGATGACGCACAGCAGGGTTGCTTCATCGTTTGAGCTAGAGTGAATCTCTGGCGCTCGGTACAGACCTGCCTCGATAAGCTGTGCTTTGAAGGTCGAAAAGGTATCCTGCTGGGCTTCGGAAAGATGGCCAAGGTGGCCTGGGAGGTCGAGTTGGTACGACTGGGCGTGGGTGCTCATGTGGCGATACAGGGACGATGAACGAAGGGCAAGGGCTCCAATTTCTTTTTTACTGTCATCAACTTCCTTTTTCTTTTTCGGTGAAGTCTCCTTCGCTTCCAGGGAAACATGAAACGTGAAACATGAAACGTAATGCATTATTGGTTCAGAGCAAATACCTGACAAGGCCCATCCTTAATAGGGTTAGGGTCTAAGTCACCCTGGCAGTAGAATAGCCATTAGCACCACTGGAATTCTCGCCTGAGGATACAGATACTGTGGCATATGTCTAGTGTATCGCCTGTCCCCATCATTACTACCTGCCTGTCCACTTCGTTGTGTCGTGCTTGCTTCCTGCCGGCAAGTGAGATGCGCGCATAGAGCACGCGAAGAACCCGCCCTTCGTGATCGAACTGTATGGTGCAGGGGCGAGTGCAAGGGGAGCGTGGGAAAGAGCAGATGCAAGACAGAGAGAGGAAGCGCGGGAAAGAGGCGAGCGCATGAGATAGATGGAAGTAGCACACGAAAGGAAGAGCGAGGGGGCAGGTGAAGGCACACACGAGGGAGAGGGTGCATGCAGGAGGGCGAGAACGAGGGCGGCAGAAGGGAACCACTGCCACAGGGCTTCTCGGGTGTCTGAGTTAGGCTGGACTATTCTAGGAATGGCGGGGTTGCCTAGCCTCGCACTCTAGAGCACACGATGAGCAGCGTGGCCAAAGTTTGCACAGCTTGGGACCAAGTTGACGGACACTGTTATGACCTCACCCGCTACATGTAGGAGATATGTGGAATGAATTCAAAGATGGCCAGAATAAGAGACTGCCTAGGACGAACCACATGTACATAATCCTTATCTGGCTCTGGCTGTCAAGGCACTAGTACTGCCTGCTGCTGAAGCCTTTCCTCGAGGTGGTCTGTCTTGACCTGAGCAGAAGACTGTCGTTCTGCGTTTGGTCTGCCATATCCTTAACGGAAATCCCCTAGGCCCGGACCGCGCGAAAAACAAGAGTTACCCGCCGACATCTCAAGCGTTCCACCAAAAAGTTATGATGCTCTTTGTCTTTTCATCCTCTGTTGAGCTATTTCAATGGCAGTATACTTCGTTTCTCATTTGCCGAAAGTTTCCCAAGTAAATAGTATACCTACCCTACGTACACTTATCCCGCATAAGCATCAACTCCTCCATCTTTTTCAGCGATAAATCTTAGTCTGACATACTCAACAATCCATCTCCCGGTTGCCTTGTCCCAACACCTGTCGTCTTGTCGGCACAGCTGAATAATTTCATCCACGGCGCTCGAAGCGTCTTCAGCACTCATCCCTGCTAGAAAATTATGCCCAGCGAACACGCGTATCCATGATGCCAAGTCCCTGATTGCAGTGGGTCGCTTGTTTAACGAAACGTGCAGCGGTTTGAATGAGACGGACATCAACAGCTAAGGAGTTTCACATCATCATTTAGCTCATATCGTCCGACCCCAGAAAGCATAACTCACCGCAGTATATTCTTCCGAGGACGGGAAATACCAAGGGTCCCTCGCTACAGGGTCTAACCCACGCTTCCTCGTGACTGCGTACAGCGCTTCTCTGATACCTGCCGTAACGTTCATACTAGTTCAGCAATATCCCCCAAAAAAAACTAGCTGGACATGCCGCAAACAACACATGTCGAACAAGAATCGGAATTCTTACCTGCGCAATTGCCCTCTCCGCCTATCTCCGCTATGATCCGCCCACCGGGCGCTAATACACGCCAAGCGCTCCTCAGCGCCTCGCGCGGACTCTTCGCACACCAGTGCAAAACAGCATTAGAGAACACTTTATCGCACTGGCCGATCAAACACTTTGGAAACCCAAACGCTGCAGGGAAGTCAGGCGACTGTAGGTCGGCAACGACCAGGTGTGTCGGCTGCAATTGCGTCGTCTTCGCAGCCCTGGCTATCTAATGATTCCATACCAAGTGAGTCAGTGCGGTGACCTGAAGGAACGCCGCGCGGGTGTCACGGTCAGCGCAACTGGCGCCACTGGAACGTGGGCAAAACTAAGTGAACAACAATGGGCACTGACCATGCTTTCGCTACTATCGACTCCGACGACCCGGCCTTGGGGCCCGACAGCATCGATGATGACCTTGGTGACTTCGCCGCTTCCGCAGCCAAAGTCGACTATGCGTTCCCCCGGGCGAGCATCCAGGAGCTCCAAAACAGGTGCAATTGATGTAGGGGCATAAACGAATGACACCATGGCTTGGTAAGCCTTTGCGGACCAGCCGGATGCGTCGCTGTCGTCAGATGACATTTACTTCAGGCAGCGGACGAGACTGCAACCAGGTAACGGGCTGTTATCACTATCATGTTTCGACGAGAACAGAAATGACTGAATCACTGTACGGACTCTTTTAAGCTTGGGACAGCAGTACTTGTCGCATAATCGGCCGACCGAATAGTATACGGCCGATGAATGCCTAGGTCAGTAACAAAAGTACTGTGACCGCTTCTCCTTGGCCCTGTTCCTGGACCTACCTTCGAGGGTGCCGCTATGTTTCTACTGGCGTGTAACGCTTTCCCACCGACAACTGTTTCTTAATCTCATCAGGATCAAACAAACTCGTACACTGACTATATTACATATAGCTCTGGCAGTAACACAGTGATAATTTCTCGCATACCTTTACACAACAATAGTCTTGAGCTGATATAAACAAAGAATTGACTGTTCTGAAGATGACTGGATGTCGATTCGACAGGAATAGCCACCAGGTCAGGCGTGCATCTTAGTGTTCATCATCATCGGCAGGTTTCTCCGTGATAATGGTGGTGGAAGTTGACAGATTCTCCGCGCGGGAGGTAGACCCGTGCTCATCCTTAATGCGGCGAGCCTCCGCATGGATATCTTCGATCCGCTTTGAGGTCGTCGTGTAGAAATGCCGCACATGCACCCCTAAGGGAGATGACAGAGCGCGAGTGTAGTACTAGATCCCATATAAGCAACATGCCGAGATTATGGTACCAATTTAAAACATACGTCAGTTGCAGCCTTGGTATAACCTTTCTGCTCATCTACTGTGCGCGCCTGTTGAGCAGCACTCTGGAGTGTCGAGGTCACCTTGCCAGATATGGTCTGATCTGGACCAAGTGCTTGTGCACCCAGTGATCTGTCCAAACTGTGAAAGTACTTAAGGAACTGTTGGGAGATCCCCTTTTTATCTGATGTATGATTGAGGGGACTGCCATATAAGCCTAAACATTGAAACGTACTGTCAAGATCAATGGCACGCTGAAGTATTTCATCTCGTAACTCGTATCCCTTGGCCAAATACTCGGCGGCAACTAAAAACACCCATGCTGAATGAATAACCTCCAAATGAAGATGTTTCCACGTACTTCCAGCCCTTGGCTTGTCACTCTGTTCTAGGGAGCTACCCTGATGAGATCCTATGTCTTCATCGGGATGTGCAAAGTCTGGGACGGTGTCTGAGACGACGTTCAAAGGGTTGCCATCAAGGGCTCCGCCATGGAGCTGATAAGAAAATACGATAAGACAACATTATCGAATATCTCATTTACGCATAATTATTGATGATTGCTCACCATCAAAGCAGTATTTGCGGCAGCCGGCTTCTCAAAATGTATGACGGCACTCCTGGGAGGGGCCGTCTCATCAAAGTCGATGTTGACGATTCTATTCAGATGAGGGTCAATAAATGGTCCAAGTCATTAAGTGTATAACGTCGGCAACGATGACATACTTTCCACAAAATCTACATAACCAAAATCAGAATTCGTTGGAAGATCAGAAGAACAAAGATGCATACGTAAAGAATTCATGTAACTGTGCCTCCTTAGTTGAAGGCGCAATGTTAGAAACCTGTATTGATTTATCAACAGATGTACATGATATTCATGCGAGGCAGGAGATTAGTCCTACATTCACAGAGTATGAGGACATCTGAGATGAGTACGATGATGAAGAGTAAGAAAGGAAGTGCCAGTGTCAGGAGGCAGCAATCCGCTTTGAGAGCGGACCCGATACTATGACGTCACATTTCCCTCTCTTGTCCCGACGACTCTACTTCCGCTTTACGTATTAAGACGCCCGATTGTAAATCACTTCTAGGGGATTTTGACAGCCATGTGTCTGGCAAGATTGGTAGATCACATTTCATCCTTAAAGAAATCGAACTGGGATTCCAAGACCATATACAAGCCACTGCTGAAAACCGTTTGAGTTAAGATTGAGCCGCTATGGCAGAAGTAAAATGTCTTTCATATTTTGCGCTTTCTGGGTAGTGACAGTAAGTGGCGTCGTGGTGGCCATAGGTTCTTACGTACCAATGTTTCGAATGATACATTGGTTGTCTTAATTCGGAAAGTAACAGCACGTAGCGTTTCTATATTGTACTTGTGAGAGTACGTGTATAGTTGTCCAGGGGCAACCACAACACAGCATAGAGTCAATCAGTCCTCGCATATGCAAATCGAAGAGGGAATTGTTGACAATTTATCAGCATAGTGTAGATGGTGTTGGGTTATGAACAACGCGATGGAGAAGAACATTTGGTATCATAAGGAGCAAGGAAAGGAAATATATATGCCACCATAGATTCCAAGTATAAGATGGCATCATAGGACTTGTAGACACATTGATGTGACAATGATCGATTGTTGATGTTGTTGTAGCGGCAAGAATAGCTAATAGTGAACACGCTGAGACGGTTTGAAAGTCAAATGAATATAGAAACGTCATGAAAAACGGAACTATCGTGAATTGTCATGTAAATGTTCGACATGAGCGATTGTCATTGATAAAAACAAAAACTGAATCAATACGACATCAAATAATCAGTTTGAGACAATAGATGTTGGAGTCGGAGGAGAAGAAAAACAGACGGAACGCATGATGGATGACTGTTAAGTTATATCTTATATCCCCTGGAGAACGACTCAGACTCGCTTCCCAGTTTAGGAAACTCGGCAGATGCCGACGTGTAACCCCTCCTGCTCGTACTTTCAAAATGCATTCACTCCCGCTTCCGTCCTCATAATACTGTACGGCTATAAGCAACCTGAGGTTATGTATAACATTTCCTTCTCAGTTTCCATGTTCCATGAGCTGGGCGGTCTGGATCCCCGCAGTGCGCTCAAGCTACGTGACTGGCTGAGCGTCTTTCATTAGACCAGAGGCCCTGCCTGTGGGCTGGCTGTTGCGAGACGGGGTGCTGTCGTCTTATCAGTCTGGAGACAGTGCGTGAGTGCGTGCATGACGGGCCTTGAAGCGTGAAGCGGAGACTCTGCAATGATGCCACTGGCATATTTGCGAGTTGCTCGCTTAGATTACCCGTAGGGAAAATACCTGAGTTAGTCCCTAGCTGAAAGTCCGGGAACTGGGCATAAAACCTAACCAAAATCTGTCACGAATTGTCACGCCAACAGCCACCGAAATCCAGCCTCCGCTGAGTCTCCGTAAACTGACCTCAACAGAGGACAACAAAGTCGCGTCCCCTGACGCCAAATTGATGCGTCAAGGCAGAGCTTGAACATTTGCTTGAACTCGTATCACTTTGTCAGTCTTTTGAAGATTTGTTCGTCTCAATGCTTATATGACACTGGATGACTTACCATAGGAATTTAGAGCGATTTAGAGCACCCTAAACCTTATTTACCAACCTCCCGGGTCCATTTCAAGCTCAGCTCGTCGCTGCATCACTGCTCATAATTTTTTAGACCCTCTCTAAATTGAAAGTCTAGGGAGGGGGGGCCTCTCTAGATGCAAAAGGCCATCTCTAAATGTCTCTAAATGTGCTGTAATCAGGCACAATGTTTTGCCGATGCCTTGCTGCCGACTGCAGGATCATCCCCTCCTCTTCGTCTTACTTTCTATGGTTATTTTTCTTGCTATTTCCATTATCTTTCATTATAAATCCCCTATCCCTTATATTCTTGAGGCCTTGAGTGGAAGAAACCCCTATTGAAACCATAGGTGAATGAATCACTATGTAAGTCATTTTTGTGTACTGAGCATGCTGTGACAACGGCACGCTATGACGACAGTGCACCACGACAACAATAGTACTGCAGTGGCTGAGCACTGTGGTGGCAGGGATGGTGGTGGACCATGGCGCACGCATAAGGTCTGTGAAGGAGACTAGACCAAGACCACATACGCAGGCAAATATCAGTGGCGGTGCAGGATGGTGGTGGCAGTGGTGTAGAGGAGACAGGCCATGATGGCGGCGACAGTACAGGATGGTAGCCCACTCACCGTCTGACCAGTGTACACCAGGTGCACAAAACAAACATCATGTTTGCTTGGTTCACACCCCCGCCGCTGCCAACAACGTCACCTGTGCCCTCTTACATCACTCTTGCGCAGCAGTCCAACTGCTCCCTTCTCGCTTGCTACTAACCACTGCAGGCTCTTTTCCACTGCCGCCATGTCACCTGCAGGCCCCTGACTGTGCCCCTAGTGCCCACCATCACTCGCTGTCACCCACTGCTGCCGTATCTGCATGTATCCTCATGGTACCTTCCTGTATCTTCTCCGTGCCCACATGTGCCTCTGTGCACCAGTTCGTCATCCTAGTGGATGTTCGCACATACAAACAGCTGCACAGCATGTTGTAGGAACAGTGCATGGACCTGTTTTGGACTCGGGATCGACAGGACTGGTCTCGTACCTACACTAAAAACTTTCCTATGTAGTTCTTTTCTTCTCAGTCCTCTATGAAAAGTCTAAGGTCAGAATCCATAATTGAATAGATCATCTACACAAAGCTGCCAGTATAAAGAACAGAGAGCAAGGGTACAAGTTACTTCAAAAGTGCAGCAGCCAAGCCAACTCATAATTCTCTAAATTTCGTTATGGTTTAGGGCAGCTTGCTCTAAATTGCTCATAAATTTGAGGTGATTATGAGATTATGAGATTCGGAGCCCTAACTTCCCGTGGGAAGTCATCCACTGAATGGCGGGATAAATATATGTATGGTGATTCTGTATGTAGGAGTGGTGTTCATGGAAGGATCTGAAAGTTTTCATGCCCTACTTGTCCTGCTAAGAGCCTGATACAGTGCAGAAGGGTGTTTTGCACATCCCTTTGATTTTCTGTGGCTCGCCACAGCACATTTTTTCCCACACTAATCGATTTCGCACCCAAAATCTCACATGCCAGAAAAGCGAGCAGGCATCATGTATAACTGGGGCAATCGATTAGGCTTATGTAAACCTTTGTCTAAATTCAAAAAAAATAGTTGTATAATCCAGTAGTATCATAAATAATATTCCCAAAATGAATTAAGATGTACTTCCCAGATAATGATAGTAATGGTAATGGTGTGGGTGCCCCTGCACGGGCTACTTCCGGTGTACCTGAAGCCAAGGCCGCGATGTCTCGGGTGCAAGGATGGCTCCTGTCAAGTGTTGCGCCCCTTATTTTCCACCAAGGCCGCGACGACAAGTCACTAGTACTTGGTCTGAATGACCCATGACGTTAAATGACCTGGCGGCGCTTCAGCCATGTTTCTTGAGTGTTTCACGTCTGAGTACCACGTGCCGACTTTGAGTTTGCATCCCGTTTCCCGTTTTCTGTTTCCGGAGGGAGAAGCCTAGTATATCATTAGGTATATTTGTGTCTGAAGCTCTGAGTCTTTGCCCGGAGTAGCTGGCTGTTGGCGTCTAGATTTATCTTGACAGCTTAAGCGCAGCCCAGTTCCCGGTTCCATGCAGGACGAAAGCCAATCATTTCATGTCGCCAACACGGAGATGCGACAGATCGTTAATGCCGGAAACACGAGGCTGTGTCCGGTAGGCGTCTGTTAGAATGATGCGGACGAATATGCTATACGGTCCATGAAACCACCGAGGTACTAATGTGCCTATCTTTGGGCGCCGATACAGCATCATATCAATATTCCCTACATTCCACTCACCATATCTCACGGCGAGCTCTGTCCGCTTATTCTCCATCAGAATTTAGTTACCTGTTTTGATATCATCATGTCAACGTCCGTCATTTTTAAAGCATCTGCCCACAGACAAGTCCTGACCTCGTCGTCTTCCTACTTTCATGGCATCCTTCATTAAATCTCTCCGGAACGAAGCAATGATCCTCAGCCAGTCGTCTGCACCAGTGGACTTGAATGGCGGAAAGCCCCAGCCGTCGTTGCTTGAGCGAGAGCTCGATGATATTGACTACATTCTCAAGCATGGACCACCACTGTCCTTGTCAGACTTGGTAGGTTGTCACCGATGTCTGTCGTAGTCTTAGACTCATCGCTCGTGCCAAGCCTGCATACATCGATGTAGTAAAGAATATGTCAAGCGTCGGTATTGATGATAGGAAGTTACTGGTATGTCTCTTGATGTTAGCATTTATCGATGCTCATATGATCAACGGACTCAGCTTGAAAAGCTCTTGACCTTGATGTCGAGACTTCCCAAAGACTCAGAATTCGCAAAGAAGTTGCAGCAGGCTGTCATTAAGATATGTAAGTCGAACGAGCATCTTCACGAGCTTCCGTTCTAACCACTGCCTCGGTATTTAGTATACAAGGATCTGCCGCATCCACCAAGTGGATATTTGTCTGTGCCCACGACTGTCGCTGTCGAAGGGGTACCTACACTTCTGCAGTCCGCGAAATATGCTTTTCGGACTGGTGATGGCTCTAACTATAATATTTTTATGCCAACACTGGGACGAGCAAGGTCACCATATGCACGGTCTGTGCCGCCCCAAAAGAGTATTTCTTATTCTGCTTTACCTGCTCCGGAGCTCGTCTTCGATACCCTCCTCAAGCGCGATGGATTCGTTGCGCACCCAGGCGGGATATCATCCCTTTTCTTCGCTTTCGCAGATCTCATAATCCACAGCATATTCAATACCAACCATATGAACTGGACCCAAAATGATGTCAGCAGCTACCTTGACCTCAGTCCGCTCTACGGCAGTTCACAAGCGGAAGTCGACAATGTACGCAGGAAAGATGGCAGAGGACGCCTTTGGGAAGACGTTTTCGCAGATAGCAGGCTACTGTTCATGCCACCTGCTTCATGCGCCTTGCTCGTTCTCCTTTGCCGAAAT
>QLPN01002489.1:0-19914 GCA_003314395.1 Albatrellus ellisii | reverse complement strand
CTCTGATCTTGGATCTGGAAAGACCCAGAAGGGGAACCTTTTGTAGTTTGTCACAGGTTCGTCGTGACGTTGAATGATGATATGGGTGTGCCAAGCAAGTAAGCGGCGGCAAAGGTGAAGGCGTGTAGTAGAGGGGTGAGTGGGAGGAAGGAGAGAGTAAAAATTTATGTTTAAACCTTCGTCAAGGAGTTGCTCTGTCCTAGAGCAAGTGTGTGGGGGACGATGGCGGCGTGTAGAAGGGACGGGCGGTCCCGGAGCTGTCAGATGACTCACTGAGTTCCCAGGTATCTGGGTATCGTACGTCGTCCTCCCAGAACGTCCACAATTGCATATCGACTGCTCTACTCCAAGTGTCCACCACGTGCGTGCTGTGGAGGATGTCGCAGGGCGCGAGGTGGATGTGTAAGGGGTGAACACTAAAACAACCGACAACGATTTGAAGAGTGGAGGAAGGTGAGCAAGGGACGTATACTTTAGTCCACAGGCTGCAAGTACACTCACTCTCGTGTTTCTGCCACTTGCAGTGTTGACAGAAATGGAGAGGAGGGCGGGGAAAGAAAAGTTGGCAGTAGAAGCGCTTCTGCTCACATTTCAGTTTGTGAACGAAGCCTATGGTGTAAAAGGGGTTGCAGATGAATCGGTGATGAAAGCACCGGTCTGCAGGAAAGGGAGGGAGAGGAAAGGTGTGGCGGGATGAGGAGTTCTGATCAATTGTGAGGCCGACGCTGTGTCGAAGCTGAACAACTGAAGAAAGCTAAACAAAAGGACAATCGCGCTTCAACTAGTGGATATCCCAGATATATTAGCATATAGTAAGAAAGAGGAGAGAATGGTACTGTACCTAGCGGATATCCCAGATGATCAGAACTGGGGAATAAACCGCTAGGAGTTGTATGTATATATAGTACCCTGAAGTGTGCACAGACCATGCAGTACAGTATAGGGCCGGAGAATGAGAAAGTATAGTGATGATGTCATATCTAATAATAGAGGGGACGCGTCAGTGCTGACTGAGGCTCCGCAGCAACTGTGGGAGTGATTGGTGATATCCCGCAGCAGGTGTGAGAAGGATTGGTGAGCATGCGCAGTAAGTGTGAGAAAGAGAGTCATAACTAAAGATAGAATGGGCTGATCGGAGATCAGATGACATATGCGTCATCGGCCGATAAAGACGAAAAGAAAGAGTACGTGACCGTGGGAATCGCTTCGATAGATCAGGAGCGATTGTAAGATCTATGATGATAGAGATATAAGAAAATAGAGAAAAATGAAGAGAAAAATAGGGAAAATAATAGCGGCCTGACAGGAGGCATGGTGTCAGTACCTTGAAGGTTCCATTCACCCAGTTCAAGTCATCACTGACCACAAGAGCTTGGAATACTTCATGACAGCCCAGAGGCTCAATTGTTGTCAAGCTCATTGGTTGCTTTATTTATCTTGCTTCCAGATCAATATGGTCCACAAACCTGGTGCTACCAATGTTTGCCCTGATCTCCTCTCAAGACATTCAGACCATAAGAAGGGGGTAGAAGATGACAACAAGAATGTCATCTTGCTCAAACCAGAATTTTTCAAACACAAGATTTCACTTGCAGCACTCAGCCCTCCTGTTATAAAAAAAATCATAGATGCTCAAAAAGACAACCACAACTGTATCATATGAGACAAGTTAAATGCAGACTTGAGGAAAACTTCAATGTTTGCTCAATGGAGTGAAGATGATAAGATGCTCTTTTATGATGGGAAACTCTACATCCCAGAAACAATGTATGCTGATCTGATGAAGACTTGCCATGATTCACCCCTTGCAGGACATCCTGGTTACAACAAAACATTGGAGATGGTTTGAAGACATTTCTGGTTTCCAAATATGGCATCATATGTGGAGAAGTATGTCAAGGGATGTGATCTATGCCAAAGGACAAAACATTCCCCCACAAAACCACAAGGAGAGTTGACACCTAACAAGATACCATCATGACCTTGGCAGATCATCTCTACAGATCTCATTGTCAAATTGCCTGAAAGCCAAGGCAATGACTCTATACTTATGGTCATGGATCATTTCATGAAAATGATCCATGCTATCCCAACTACAGAAATAGTCATGGCAGAAGGAGTTGCACATCTCATGAGAGATCATGTTTGGAAACATCATGGTCTTCCAGAGAAAGTGTTATCTGACTGAGGACCACAATTTGCATCACAAGTAATGCATGAACTCAATCATTTACTAGGGATTCAAACTGCAACTTCCACAGCATATCATCCTCAAACAGATGGTCAAACAGAGCAGATAAATCAAGAAATTGAACAATATTTCTGTCTCTTCATTAGTCATCAACAAAATGATTGGGCAAGCTAGTTACCAATGGCAGAATTTGCCTATAACAATCATGTTCATTCAGCAACAAAATATTCACCATTTATGCTGAATTATGGACAAAATCCTCAAATGGGCAATGAACCTCATATGTCTACCAAGATTGATTCAGTGGATAAGTTTGTAGCAGGGCTCAAATGCATCAGAGAAGATGCAGAGGTGTCATTGAAGACAGCAGCTGAAGATATGAAGAAGTTTTATGATGAACATAGGGGTAAAACTCCTATTTATGCTGTTGGAGATAAAGTTTGGTTGGAAGCCACCAACATCAACACAGGAAGACTGATGAAGAAATTGGATCATAAACATCTTGGACCATATGAAGTACTTGAAGTATTGTCCAATGATGCATATTGCCTTAAACTCCCAAAGATGTTGAAGATTCATCCTGTTTTCCATATTGTCAAACTGCATCCTTATGTCAAGGATGTCATCGTGGAAAGAGAAATCTGTCCTCCTCCTCCTATCATCAAGAATGGTGTTGAAGAATATGAAGTTGAAGAAATTCTCAATAGTCATCTCTCCCATGGTAAAGTTCAGTATCTGGTCAAATGGAAGGACTACCCTGCAGAGGAGAATTCTTGGGAACCTGCTTCAGTATTGATGGAAGATGTTCCTGATATGCTCAAGAGGTACCACAAAGAGAATCCTCAAGTGATACATTCAGTAGCCATTTATTCCCTTTATCAGATGGAATATTCACCAGAGATGATGGCTCAACCACATTAGGTCTGATGACTTCAAGAACATACACCTCCATCCACTCCACCAGTTCTTGATGAAGGATATGAGAAAGTTCCCTTTGGCATTATTGAATATGAAGATGATTTTACAGATGAAGATGATGATGGAATTGCTACTCCCAAATTATATGAAGATTTAAAAACCCCACCCAAATCTTCCTCCATCATTCCTCTATCTCCATCACTCTTTGCTGGCATTCCCTTCAAATCCATGGAAGAAGAAGATATTTGCCATGCATGGTCATCTCCATTTCTTGCTCATCAAGACATCTCACCTTAAGAAGGGGGTATTTGTCAGGCTGCCCCTATTTTCCTCTTATTTTTCTTTATATTTCTTATGTCTCTATTGTCATAGATCTTATAATCACTCCTGATCTACTGAAGTGATGCCCATGGTCATGCATTCTATTTGTTTGTTGTTATCAGTTGATGTCATGCCAATTGTCTGATCTCCAATCAGCCTGATTACAAAGTAGTTATGAACCTTTTTCTCATGGTTGCTGCAGCAGCTTACTTATTGTTCCCACTGTTGCTGTGCTTATTGTACAGCACCAATGCATCCCTTCTATTATTAGCTATGACCTCATCTCTTCTTGTTCTCATACTCCAGCCCTATAGTGTATAGCATGGTCTGTGCACTGACTCCATTACTATAAATACAGTAGTCCACTTATAATCTTATCCCCAGTTTTGATCATCTGGGATATCCACTAGGTGCAGTAGCCTCTAATCTCTTTCTTGTCTTACTTTACTGATTATACATCTGGGATATCTGCTAGTCCAAGCATGATTGTCCTTTTGTTTTAGTCTTTTCTTTGTTGTTTGGCTTCAACATAGTGTTGGCCTCACAACACACACCACACATCACTGTTGATATGTGGCATGCACAGTTTGGGCACCCAGTGAAGTCACTTCACCATCATCTTACTCCCACTACTGTCACTGAATAAAACATCAATTACATGCCATCCTCTATGCTGTGCAAACAATGTGTGCAGGGACACATCATGTGCATGCCATTTCAAGAATCCAAATGTTGTGCTGCTGCTGCACTTGACCTGGCATACTCAGACATCATTGGCCCCTTCAGTGTGCAGTCCCTTCAGAATCACTCTTTCCTCATAAAATTCTGAGATGACTTTTTGGGCTTCAGGGTGATTTACTGCTTGTCATGAGAGGACCAAGTCATTGCAGCCTTTGACACCTTTGTGGCCTGGGGCACAAATCAGGCTGGATGCAATCTTAAAGTCTTGTGCATTGACCATGGCAGTGAGTTTGTCAATGTGTTACTCACACAATGTCTCACCACACTTGGAATGGAGCACCAGTGCACAGCACCCTACTCACTGCAGCAGAATGGACATGCAGAATGTGTTGCAAGGCACTTGCTCTAGCACCTCTTAATGGACTTACTCATTCTTTTTTTCTTTTATCTTACTTACTATTAGAGTGTAGTTTTACTACAGCTGTGAGCCTCCACTCTACTTATTAAGGACTCCATCTCTCTTCCCTTATAGTACTATAGTATTTACATACTAAGCTGTGAGTTTACTCCAAGTACTATAATGTGCTTTATCTCTTTATTTATCTTTATTTACCTCTCATTCATCTCACACTTGTAGCTACTCATTAATGTTGATGCTATACCTGATTACTAAGTTATACCATCTTTGCTACTGTACACACACACATGCTCAGCCACCCAGTAACTCAGAAAACTCTACTCATGTCCACTCTCACTCTCTCATGTATGTCTCAGTACACTGCTGAATGCCCAGGTTCAGTGGGGTGAAGTGTAGGCAGCAGTGATAGATTGTGCATGGAGAAGGCAAAGAAGATGAAGATAATTACAAGCTTGATGTATAAGAGGACAATGATGAAGAGCATGTTGAAAGAGATAGAATATATTTGGAGCTGTGAGGCCGACGTTTGCCAGCAAGGTCACACAATGTATAAGAGAGGAGAGAGAGCTAACAATAGGGATGAGATCATGCTTATGCAAATGGATATCCCAGATGTATTCAGCTGAAGAATAACTATGATACAGCTGAAATATATATACTAAGGGAAACCTGCGCATGGACCATGTATGTACTGTAGGGCAGGCATATCATAAAGGAATGCGCAGCATTCCTGTGAACGATCAATAAGCAACTTGCACAGCATCAGTAAGGATGTGCAGCATCTGTGGGAAGCTCTGTAAGCGACTGTGAGAATATGCGTCATACATGTATAGTAATCGGGCCGATGACGAAATGGAAATGAGTCATATGTAGTCGCAATAAGATCTACCTAATCTGATAAGATATCTTGTGTAGATCTTGAGCGATAAGGATAAAAGAAATCGTATAATTAAAGGAAAAATAAATGCATCCTGACAGGAGCAGAGACTGGAGAGAAAGGTCAACTTGACCACCTACTGTATATATGTGCTCTTGTCCTACTATATAAGTAAGTAGTGAGTGCACACAGACCATCTTACTAAGGTGTGGGGTGCAGGTGTAACTGAACATGACATCATTGTTCAATATACACCAGTTTACTGGTTGTACTAATTCTCCTCTCACTCATCTCCAGTCTCAAGCTCCATCACAATATGGGCTCATCAATTCATAGTTTACTATGGATGTGTCTTTAAGTCACATGATCACATTGATTGCTGCACAATCATTGTTGATCTTCAAACCTTGTTTACTTGTACTATACTTAGGATGTCACTTTAGTATAAGTAGTGGCAAGCCTGGCAGTATTACACCCTGGTCTTGTCAATTTTGCAATCTAGGGATTCTCCTATATTGCACTTGATCTAAGCTTGCCTCAATCTCACTTCACCCTAAAGGACTAAATCTAAGATCTCTGAGTCACTAAGTATCACTAAGACATCCTATACTCATCATCCTGGATCCTTGTATAGTCATCAGAGCTATCATTCTCATTGCTATCTCATCAATCCCTCTTCTCATTGTCATTAGGAATATCTACATCAATTATCTCATTACCAGGAGTATTCAATCAATGAATCCCTAAGACTGTCCAATAGGCCACTCTTAGCAAAATGCTGGAACTGCACACTGATGGATCATGATTGTGCCATGCTGCATTGCACATGCCTCCCCACCAGGTTCTTGGAACTTGCTCTACAGGCCATGGTTCACATCTGCAACCACACCCCTGCACACTGTCAGGCCACCTTATTTATTCTCCTGATTTTTCTCTATATTTTCTGTATGATTCTTATATTTATATCACCATTGATCCTCTTATTGCTCTTGATCTAGTGAAGTGATCTATTCAGTCTTTCTTTTATTTTGTTAGGACTCATCAGCAAATGATGTGTCATCCAATCTCTGATCAGCCCAATTATGAAGTATCTATGACTCATTTCTCACATATACTGCAGACGCTCACTCAGCTTTCTCATGACTGCTGCAGAGTATTACCAATCATTCCCACACCTACTGCAGACATCAGTCAGCAACTCATGAGGGCCTTTAGCCATTGGTCATTGTTTATAGCTTTACTGTGCAGTCTTTGCTGGCTCACTGACCTGCCCTACAGTACTGTACTATATATACTATACAACTCCTTGCAATATTCCCTGGTTCTGATCATTTTGGGTATCTGCTGATGAGCATCATGTGTGCATAACAATGGAAAATGAACATCAGTGACATCAGGTGAATACAGCAACATTAACATGCCACACACAATAATCATCCACAGCCACATCTGTGAAACACAGGCCATAAGCATCGAAGGAACTGGAATAGTTCAATATATTATGTGGTGCTACTATGGTCTTCTTATAGTATCTTCTGTAGTGCATGGACCATGAGCTATAGTGAGGTGAGACATGTGTATCCATGTATGTATGAGTTGTAGTATGTGTACAGTAGCAGGACCGAAGAGGAAGGAGACAATTTGATAAGCAGAGAATGTCAACAACATCAATCACACTATTGCTTCAGCACTGCAACAGAGGACTGGTTTCAGCCAACAAGGAGCAATACTGATAGGACATATGGGCTGAGGCTTGGTCAAGGCCTGCCAAGTAACCATGGAGTCATGGGTCACAAAGTCAGCATTTGGTATGATCGGTGTTTTTCCTTTTTTGCTCATCCTTTATAGTATGATACTTTATTTTTCACATCTATTTCTGGATTCCACATCCCATTCCAATTTGTCTTTATGATCAACCCTGCATTTGTAAGATTTCTGTTGAGTTTTATTGTGCTCTAGTCTTGGAACTAGATTTGTATTTATATGGTTCATAACCCATCCAAATAAATAGATTCCCCCCCTGAGATTTGCCCCTCTCCTGTCCAAGTCCCAAGGCAAAAGTGCTTTCCACTCTCTCCTCTTAGCATTACATTATCAAGAAAGTACACACACCTCATAGGCTGCATTAGCTGAATCCATCTTGTGTTTATCTGCATTGCATTCATTTCTCTCTGCATTTGTTTGACATCCTATCTTCCCCTCACCCTCACCCCAATCATGTTGTGTTTCCCTAATGTTGCACTTTCACATCACATCATTACATCACTTTATTTCCCCCAAAACCCTTCACTATCTGGTGTCTAGTGGATCTTACAGTTCATACCCCTTAGACTTTGTTGTGCTTGTGGTTGTAGATTTTCCCTTCATCCTGCTGCAACACCTATCAACATCATGCTATCATGTCACTCTATTTAACTAACTCCTCATCTTTCAGTGTCTAGAGGATCTTATGGTGAACACTCCTCAGACATTGTTGTAGTTGTGGTTGTTATTTTCCCTCACCCCATTGCAGCACATATCTGTGAGGTGCACACCAAACAGCAAGGTCACAACTGAAAGGACAGGAGGAGATGGCTAACACTTGGGATGCTGTCACACTGGAGGGCAGATATCCCAGATGTATAAAGCTGAAGAACTATATACATACAAGAACACTATATATAGTAAAGGAGTCAGTGCACAGACCATGTGCTATCACTATAGGGCAGGCATATACAAGTAAGATGCACAGCATCTGTGAGAAGCTTTGTAAGGTACTGTGGGAACTGTAGTCATAACTGTACAGTAATCAGCCCAATAACAAATGAGTAATGAGTCATATATAATCATGATAAGATCTACTATATCTGATAAGATCTACTATATCTGATAAGATCTACTATATCTGATAAGATATACAGCATAGATCTTGAGTGATAAGATTGATAGAAATCATAAAACATATAAAAAAATAAGTATTTCCTGACACTATCACCAGTGTCAGGCCACCTTGTATTTCTCTGATTTTTCTCTACATCTTCCATATTTTTCCTATACTTATATCACTACTGATCCTCTTATCACTCTTGATCCAGTGAAGCAATCTATTCAGTCTTTGGTTTATTTTGTCAGAATTCATCAGCCAATGATGTATCTGTCATCTGATCTCCAATTGGCACAATTATGAACCACTTATGACTCATTTTCTCACACTTACTGTGGATGCTCACTCAGCCTTCTCACAACTGCTGCAGAGTATCATCAATCATTCCCACACCTACTGTGGACATCAGTCAGCCTCTTTATGATTGGTTACTATCTATAACCTTACTGCACAGCCTTTAATAGTTCATAGACCTGCCCTACAGTATGATACTATATATACTATATGACTCCTAGTGTTATCCCCCAGTTCTGATCATATGGGATACCCACTATGTACAGTGATGAAATAAGGGCAGCATAGCAAACAGAACAGACAGCATGGCATAGAACAGATAGGCATCTATCCCAAGATGAGTGAGGGCAGCCATTGTAGCCAATGCCCAACAAAGAGAGAGTGGCAGTCCAGGTGACCACATCTGATTGAAGAGAACAATGAGCACATACAGGATTGGGATACACAAGAGAGGAGAGTGTGACTGTGCAGAGTTAGATGCATGTCAGAAAAGATATAAGAGAGTGCACAAAGGAGGACCTACCTCAGCAGATGCTAGAAGTGCTGAGGTGGTACAATGACAGAGTAAGATAGATATAGTCAAGTGAACTAGGGTTGGAAAGGAGATTTTGTTGAAATGCATGATGAGCAGTGTGATGGTCCCAAAGCCCAGGACATCCACTCAAGGAGGTCTAAGAGGAGACAGTAGAAAGAGTGCAGGCAACTGCCCTAGAAGAAAGAGAATACAACACTAGCATTGCTGAAATATAGTAAGAGAGTGCAGTAGCTAGCTAGTGAGGGAGAAGAGTAGAAAATTGACTGTAGAACAATGTCCCAGACCAAGACTCTAAATACCTAAGTACATGGTGCACAGACCAGGAGTGATGAGACCTACAGTGTGTGCAGACCACACATGACAGAGTGTGTAAGTAAATTAACACAAGGTAGTCATGTGGTAAGGGAGCACACAGCAAATGACTGAAAGGGAAAAATCAACAGCTTCAACTATAGAAGCAAAAGAAATGCAAAAAGTGGAACAACATGTAGCCAGTAGAAGAAGAAGTCAAGATGAGAGAAGTGTTGGTTTCTGCCTGTTACATGACACTGGACACACTATAGATGCTATCAATGCTTATCTCATTCTTAATCACATCTTATCTTTTCTCTTTATGTTTTGGGCTCCTCCCTAAATCTATATCACCATTACTATATAGACTCCACTTTCTTAACCACATACCTCAGTACTTTATACTCATGCTGAGGTATGTAATCTACCATGCACTCTTTATCATTTATCTGATACTACCTGTTTCAGCATGGTTGTTCCTTTCTGTGTACACTCTTTCTGCATACACTCTCTCCTCAGATGTGGCCACCTGGCCTTCTATTCACATTCTCTCAAGCATTAACCCTAGTCTCTGCAATCATATGTGTTGGACTTAATGCCTGCTCATCCCACTTGATAATGCTATTGTCATTCACTGCCCTACCCAGAATTCTTCAAGAAGTACACATACACAATATGTTATAGGTGAGTACAGTGTCTGTAGGTCATGAAAACCAATATACAGTAGTGCCTATCCTCTCTCACTCTTACTTACTAATATATATGGGATATCTGCTAGTCTAAGTGTGATTGCCCTTTTGTTTCTTTAGTTGTTTTAGTTATTCAGCTTGACTTCCATTGGCCTCACACACACTGTCTTGGCTGGCACACTGTGATCTCACTCTGGTCCAGACTTGCTGCCACTGACATCTTGTGCTTTGTGTCTTTGGGTGTCTCACCTTCATCCACACCCCTGAAGACCAACATACCAAGCTCAATGTGCATGCACATGAACTCATCTTTGTTGGATATGAATCTGGCTCAAAGGCCTGGCATTTTTTGGATTGGTCTGCATGCAAGCTTGTCATTAGTCATGATGCCATCTTTGATGAGTGCCTTTCTCCCTCCTGTCCCCCATGCACTGTTGTGCCTGCCCCTACACCTTTGTGCCTCCTTTCTGACCAGGCTTCAGCACCTCTCAGTGCCTTGGATGTGGAGGGGCTAGGAAGCTCTACTCAAAGTTGATTCTAACTTCAAACTGTCATCTTCCTCATTGTCCACCTCATCATCCTCATCACCATCTCCTCTGACTTTGCTTGTCCATGTCACTCCTCTGCCTGTAGCTCCAGTAATTCCACCCTCTGCACTACCACCTGCCCACAAACACATATGCACAACACACTTCATCCACCTCCCACTGCTGGCACCTGCAACCTCCTCCAGTGGTGAACCTTCCCAAAATGGACACAGTGTAGCATGCAATGCTCTTTTTGCAGACCCAGTTACACTGGAGCAACCCCAATGCTCCACTTGCATGACCCAACACATATGGCATGTGCCCCTTCACTTCAGTGAAAAAAGACTCTGATGAAGAAGATTTCTCCACACCACTCCAGGCACCCAATCTCTCTGTCCTCCTCATGCAGGCAATATCACACAACCCTACCACCTTACACAAGGCTCTGTCCTCTTTGGATGTGCAACATTGGCATGCTGCATGTGAGTACAAGCTCACCATGATGGTGGGTGCATGTACATGGAAACTGGTCAACCTTCCCACTGGACACAAAGCAATTCAGAACAAATGAGTCTTCAAGAAAAAGGCTGATGGTCATTATCACATGCACCTTATCACAAAAGGCTTTATGCAAGTACAAGGTATAGATTATAATGAAGTTTTCTCCACAGTTGGTTGTGCAATTCAAGTCTCTCCACTTTCTCTTCACCCTCACTGCTCATCTTGATTGGCATATCCATGTTCTTAAATGGTGGTCTTGACAAAGAACTGTACATAGCACAACTGGAGGGTCTTGATGGCCCAGAAAATGCTGGCAAAGTTTGTCAACTCTTAAAATCAATCAATTTACAGCCTAAAGCAAGCATTACAACAATGGAATGCAAAGCTACACAAGTTGCTACTGGAGCAAAGTCTTCATTGCCTACATGCCAATGCTGGGATCTATGTTCTGGTAACCTCCATCTCCTCCCAATATCCTGATCTAGTGGTGGTTGTATACATTGATGATATCACCATCTTTGGCAAAATCTGGATCAGATTATAGCTCTCAAATATACCCTTGCTGTGGTATTTGACATGCACAACCTTGTTGAAGCCATGTTGTATCTTGGACTGTGCATCTTGTGTGACCACACCTCCCACACCATCAATAATGACTAATGTGCATATCTCAAGGAAATCTTGGCATGATTCCACATGTCCAAATGCAATCCAGTCTCTGTATCTTTGCCACCTTCTCTGCACCTCATAAAAAAACCCATCAATTTGTGGATCTGCACAGTGTACACATTATCAGCAATTGATTGGTTCTTTGCTGTAATCTACAATTGTTTCCCAACATAGCCTTCCCTGTTGCATGTCTGGCTCAGTATAGCACTAATCCTTCCCAGATCACCTGCATACTGCCCAACATGTATTGTGTTAACTTTGTTGGCCTCACTGTATGCTCCTACTATCATTCATTTGGCCTTCCTCTGCTTGCTATGCACTTGCTATTTACCTACTCTTTACACACATACTACTTCCTTCACATGTACACATTACTCACTACACATCTCATTGGACTACACCCCACCTACATGTCTTAGCAACCCACACACACTCTGAGACAATGCATGTCCCTCCCATCTATGGTAATTGTTGTACTCTACCACTACACTCTCCACTTCAACTCTACCCACATCCACTATATAAGATGGACACTCCACTATACAACTTTCTCAGATGTCTTGTGTACTGTCTGATGCTTTTACTACTATGTTGTGCCACATCTTTGTGTTCACTTCCTCCTTACTGCACTGCAGATGCTGTCTGCACTACTCTCCCCTTCAGGGGCTACTTGCCTACTGCTGTTCTTATATAAACTCTCTGTCCTTGCCTGCCCCAACCTGCATGTACATATTGCACTATCTGTCAGGGACACACACACTGCATTTATGGTATAATGGAACCCTTCCTCTTGACCCCAGCTGTCAGTCAGACTCTGACTCAGCTGAATTGTACAATGATCACAAATCCACTGGTGCATTTATGTTCTTCCTTTGTGGGGCAGCAATCTCTTGGACTTCATACAAGCAATATGAATATGTAGTGTCTCTATCATCTATGGAGGCTGAGTACATTGTGATGTCACAGACAGCCATGCAGGCCACTTGGTATTGCAACCTTGCAGTGGAATTAGGTTAGGTCTTGCTTTATCTCTTCCTATACCTCAACAGGGTGACAATAAGGAAGCTGTCAACCTGGCAAACAATCCAGTTGCTGAACATGGCACCAAACACATAGATACATGATTTCATTCAGCAGTGCATTGATGAAGGGTTTATCATCATCTCATGTCAGAATTCAGCAAGGCATGCATGCAGCAGTGAAGGCAACAGAAGACCTGCTCAAGCAGGAGCAGGTCAGAAGACTGGCTAAGACAAGCATAGTCAGAAGCAGAGGGCAAATACATGAAGTAGCCACCAGTAAGGATGAAAAGGTGACAGAATAGCCAATAACAACCACAAGAAGAATGGTCTCCATTGGAGAACCACAAAGGAGTGATGAGAATAGTGAGGAGTGGAGTAAGGACAGATGAAGACACCTCAGAGAGCAAAGAGGATGAGGATGTCTGCTTAGTTTTATAATGCACTGTGAGGCTACCCTATATACAAACTAGACATGCACACAGACCAGCTTACTTAATAAGTATGGGGTGCAGGTACTGTAAGTGAGCAAATGGTGCTGTACCAATGTCTCACACATTCCCTGTGTGGTTGTGGTTGCAGACACATTGACTAAAGCCTTACCTCAGATTGCTTTTGAATGGTATCATGCCTCCTTGGGTCTGGTTTAGTGGGTTCTCTGGGTATGCCCAGTGTGAGGGGGTGTTGTTCCTTCATTGCCTCAGGATGCTGTGCATACCTATTACATATTGAGTACATCTTCATCCATCTCATCTTATCTCTTTTCCACTGGCTACTGGTTGTACCTGGTGATACCTCACATGGATTCATTTACCTGATCCACACTCTTCTCCTTATGGAATTTTCTTTGTTCTCTATAGTTGAAGCTCCCCTCTAACTGTATCTCACTTCTACTATATCAACACACCTCTATCATCTAACCATCTCAGCATTTCAGTTAGTCACTGAGGTAGGTCTCTGGCCATCTCCCTCTTTCTCCTCTTGTCTTACAGTTACCTGCAACTCTCTCTTCTCTGTTGTTGCATACTCCATCAATCTGCTCCTCTGTCATTGTCCTCAGATGTCATTTACCTGGGAGTATCTCCCATGGTCTTCATCTTCAGCGATGTTCTATTCCTGGGAGTGTCTTCTATGGGCACTGTGTTGAAATGTAGCACAGCACACATGCATGCAGCAATGGAAAATGGCAACCCACTCATATGGGAGTGGGCTCAGAGGAGCATGGCATGTATAAAATGTAACCAGCTACAATGATGAATATGGCAATAGGATTGCTGATCACAATGATGAGGAGAGCAGTCTCCATAATACAAGCCCACAAAGAGAAACAAAAAGGGGTAAAGACTGTTAGAGGCAAACACAAGAGGGAAGAGTAGAGGAGATGTCCACTTAATTATCAGAATGCTACAAAAGACCCTTACATACATAAGGTGAGCATGCACAGACCAGCTGACTAAGAAATGTACAGGGCATGGGTGATGTGAGTAAGTGAACAGCACTTATCAGATAATCATCACACTGCTGTTGTGCATAGGTCTTGAGGCCTATGCTTATTATCAGGCTGTCTATGTCTCCTTTGCTCTCCTGCCCATATTTCCACAAGATGTTGGCATACTATGGAGAGAAACTCCCCCTGTCAGTCCTCATTGTCTTGCACAACCAGAGACTCCTCTGTTGAGAGTGGGCAAATGCACAATAGAAATGAAGAGAGCTAATTGTGAGGCCGATGTTTGCCAGCAAGGTCACACAATGTATAAGAAAGGGAAAAGGGCTAACAAGAGGGATGAGATCACGCTTGTGCAAACGGATATCCCAGATGTATTCAGCTGAAGAGTAACTACAATACAGCTGAAGTATATATACTAAAGGAAACCTGTGCACAGACCATGTATGTACTGTAGGGCAGGCGTATCATAAAGGAATGTGCAGCATTCCTGTGAACGATCAATAAGCAACTTGCACAGCATCAGTAAGGATGCGCAGCATCTGTGAGAAGCTCTGTAAGTGACTGTGAGAATATGTGTCATATATGTACAGTAAGTGGGCCGATGATGAAATGGAAATGAGTCATATATAATCACAATAAGATCTACATGATCTGATAAGATATCTTGTGTAGATCTTGAGCGATAAGGATAAAAGAAATTGTAGAATTAAAAGAAAAATAAACGCGTCCTGACAAATACCCCCTCTTTTAGGGCAAGACGACTTGACGAGCATATGCAATTCCTGTAGAACCAAATCCTTGTTCTCCTCGACTAGTATCATCCAATGATTTGACTTCAAGAACATCAGCGATAGAGATATGTTCGAGAATCAGTTGAGCAATACGATCGCCAGTATTGATTTTGAAATCTTCAATGCCGAGATTGATGATAAGTATTTTCAATGTTCCCCTATAATCTGAATCAATGACACCCGCACCAATGTGGATAGAATTCTTAACAGCCAAACCACTGCGAGGCGCAATACGGCCGTAGCAATGATCTGGTATAGCTAAGGTGATTTGGGTGTCAACCAATTTTTGACTATGTGAGGGAATAATGATTTCTTCAGCACTGTAGAGATCTAATCCAGCTACATATTCTGATCCTCATGTGGGTAATTTGGCCAAGTCTGAAAGTCGTTTGACTGGTATCGAACATTTTTGAATAGTGCATATGGTGAGGGGATGTTTTGAATGGAATTCTTTAACCAGCTTTGGTACATCTTTGAGAATGTTTGTAGCTGGTTCCCATGAATTTTCGTCTTCTGGGTAATTTTTCCATTTGATAAGGTATTGGATTTTCCCTTTATTCTTCCTACTATTCAAAATTGTTTCAACTTCGTATTGTTCAATGCCATTTTTGATGACTGGAGGAGGTGGTGTTTTGATGATTCATTCTGGAATTTCATTTGGAGTATAAGGTAGTAGTTTGGTGACATGAAAGACTGGGTGGATCTTCATTGACTTTGGTAATGTCAATTTGTATGTGTTGTTTGACAATACTTGTTTGATTGGATAAGGTCCAAGTCGTTTATGATCCAGTTTCTTTGTTGGTCTTCCTGTTGAGATGTTCATCACATCCAACCAAACTTTGTTTCCAATTTCATACTTGGGTGTTACTCCTCTGTGAGTGTCGTAGTACTTCTTCATGTCATCAGCCGCTTTCCTTAGCACTGATTCTGCATCGTCCCTTGTTCTCTTCATTCCTTCCACAAAATTTTCTACCGATTTGATAGAGGACGTCTTGCCCAATTCAAAACCCATACGAGGGTTTTGTCCAGAGTTAATCATGAATGGAGAGTATTTGGTCAATGCATTGACTCTGTTATTATAGCAAAATTCTGCCATTGGTAGCCAATTCATCCAGTCCAATTGTTGATGATCAATGAATATTCTAAGATATTGTTCAATTTCTTGATTAATTCGTTCTGTTTGACCATCGGTTTGAGGGTGATAGGCTGTAGATAAAGCAGTTTTTATGCCTAATAGTCGATTTAACTCTCGCATCATTTTGGAAGCAAATTGTGGTCCCCGATCTGATATGATCTTTTCAGGAAGTCCATGGTGTTTCCAAATGTTATCTCTGAACATCCTCGCTATTCCTTCTGCAGTTATGTCTGATGTCATTGGCATGATGTGTATCATTTTAGAGAAACGATCAACAACCACAAGTATTGAGTCGTATCCTTGGCTTTCAGGTAATTGTGTGATGAGGTCGGTGGATATGATTTGCCATGGATTTGACGGTATTTCATTTGGTGTCAGTTTGCCTTGTGGTTTCTTTGTTATCGTTTTTGTTCTCTGACAGATGTCACAACTTTTGACATATTTTCCAATGTACGCAGCCATTCCTTTCCACCAAAACGTTCTTGACACTAACTCTAGTGTCCTCCATTGTCCAGGATGTCCTGCAATTGGAGTGTCATGGCAGTATTTTACGACTTCTGCTCTGCAACTATCAGGGACTAGGATTTTGTCTTTGAACGTGAGTAATCCTTTTTTATTTTGTCCCCATCCTGCTATGGTTGCTGTCTTGCATTCATCTGCTGATAATTCTGCCCACATTTTGACATCTCTGTCTTTCTCCTGTTTGTCTGCGATCTTCTGAAGAAGTGGAATATTGTTTGCCAAGACTGCTCGTATGTGTTTGTCTATAATTTGGGATGCGCAAGTGCTATCAACCAGATTATTTGTTTTGAAAAATTCAGGTTTGAGCAGTATGATGTTCTCGTTATCATGTTCCACCCCTTCTTTATGATCTGCTCATCTCGAGAGGAGATCTGGCTTGGCTGAGCTCTTTCCCGGTCTGTGGGAAAGGTGGATGTTGAACCTAGAAAGAAAAAGAGACCATCGAGCCTGGCGACAGTTCAATTTCTGGGCACTCATAAAGTACTCTAGGTTTTTGTGATCCATAAGGATCTGAACTGGACTATCTGTTCCTTCCAGATAATGTCTCCATTGCTCCAGAGCACATATAACAGCCAACATCTCTTTGTCATAGATGTCATAATTTCTCTCAGCCAGTGATAATCCTTTGCTGATATACGCCACTGGGTGCCATTTTTCGTTGTCTCTCATCTGCGATAATACTGCTCCTGTAGCATAACCTGAACTATCTGCTTCTACAAGGTAAGGACGATTGGGTTCAGGAAAAACCAAAACAGGTTGGGAACATAATGCTGTTTTAAGGTTTTCGAATGATTCCTGTTGTTCTGAATCCCAATGCCATTTGACATCTTTTTGTAGAAGTGAATTGAGGGGTTTTGCGATATCTGAGAATCCTCTGATAAAACGTCGATAAAAGTTGGTGAAACCAAGGAAGGAGCGGACTTCTGTAATTGAGGTTGGTATTGGCCATTCTGCAATACCTTGAACATTGATGGGGTCCATCATAATTTTGTCAAAGGAGATTTTAAGTCCAAGGTAATTGATCTCTGTCTTTTCAAAGTCACATTTCTCCAGTTTGAGATATAGTTTGTTATTGTGTAATATCTTCAACACCTCTTCCACTATAACCCTATGTTCTTCAATCGTTGCCATGAAGATAAGGATGTCGTCCATGTATACCACCACTTTTCCTTTTGCTATCAACTCTCGAAAGAGATGATTCATCATTGTTTGGAACGTGGCAGGACTGTTTGTAAGTCCGAAAAACATAACAAGAGGTTTGTATAATCCTTGATTTGTGATGAAGGCAGCCTTCCATTTGTCTCCTTTTATATGAACATTGTTGTAACCCCATCTGATATCGAGTTTTGTGAAGTATTTGGCTCCTTTGAGTTTATCGATCAACTCTGAAATGAGTGGTAGAGGATAAGAGTTTTTGATCATAATCTCATTGAGGTGTCAATAATCTTGAATGGGACGTAATTCTCCTGATTTCTTTTTGATAAAAAAGAAAGGAGAAGCCATTGGTGATTTTGATGGTCTGATTCATCCTGATTTCAAGTTTTCCTCGATAAACTTCTCTAACTCTTTCTGTTCGGTAAACGAAAGATTGTAGATCTTCCCCATATGCATTTTTGTGTTTGGTTTTAATTCAATTGCATGATCCCACGTCTGTTTGGGAGGTAATTCATCAAATGATTCTTTTGCAAAAACTGATTTAAAGCCATGATATGCTTTGGGTACTATATCTTCAAAAGATTTCTTAATCTTTCGTTTTTCTGCTTCTATTGCAAGATCCTGAGATATGTTTGATATGGATGCCTTTAACTCAGGATCTCCAACCATGACGCATAGTATTTTGTCTTCTTTTTCTATTGCATGCTCTTCTTCATCATCGACTTTGTCCAATGGAGGAACTTCCTTCTTCTTCTGTTTATGTTCCTTTCTTTCTGCAACTATTCTGATGTGACATCTTCGTGGACATCTGGTGAATTTTACTTTTCCTGTTTCCCAGTCTATTTCTGGATTATGGATTTTTAGCCATGTTTCTCTAAGGATTAGGTTGACTTTTCCTAATCTAGTGATATAGAATGTAGTTCTTTCCGTGTGATTTTGGATTTTGACTATTAAATCCACTGTTTCTTTGATGGAACCTCATTCATTTCTTGTTCCATCAACATTATAGACTGGAATGGCAATTGGGAGTTTCTTTGTGACCAGATGATTATTTTTGACAAATTCTTTGTCTACGTAACAAGTTGTTGCTCCTGAATCCACCAAGGCTTGGATAGTAATCACTTGTCCATTGTCTGGTTTTTTGACTTCTAATTCTATCATGGGTAGTTCCGTTCATGTTCCCATGATAACGTGCTTTTCTTTTTCTAGAGAGGGCATACTCTCCGATGTCTTTTCTTCAGTCTTTTCTTCTGATGCAATGTGATTAAATATTTCGACTGGGTCACATACATTGGTGTGGTCAACAGCGCCATCATCTGGAGTAAGTACTGAAAAACGATTGGACAATGTAGCGACATCTACTACTCATCCTTTCCAAAACCCGCTTCTCTAGCGATCTTCTTTATTGCTTCATCATTCAACATTTGTGCGAATTCCTCTGTGGTCATTCCCCTAATTTGCTCGTGAATGGTACGCAATTTCTCCTTCTTCTTTTGAGGACAATCTCATGATATATGCCCTTTCTCTCTGCAATTGAAGCAAATGATTTCGCGGCGTCTTTGTGCTCGATCTATGTCCATTGGTACCATTTCATTGCTGGCTTTATGGGTTGCAGAAGGATTAGCGACATTGTTTTGAGTATTAGCATTGCGGTTGTATCTGGGTCCCCAGCTTGAGGATCCCCTGTCTGCAACCAACTGCTTGAACTCTCTCATACGCCGATCCGTGCTCTGCGCCATTTGTTGCCATGATAGATACATTGAAGGAGGGGGATTGATGTTATAGATTCTCTGTAGAAGATCTACATTGAGTCCTCTTTTAAAGCAGTCGATAAGTGCTTTGTCATCATATTTCGTTTTGGCTGCTATTAAGAGGAATTCTGTGGTGAATTCTTCTGCTGATTTTCCCCCTTGTCGTAGTTTATGCAACTGTTGTTGCGCCATTTGTGCTTCATCTGGGTCACCGAATTGTGCCCACAATTTCATGTTGAAGTCCATCCAACTTGTGAAAGGTTCTGGATACGATGGATTGTTTGGGTGGACTTCATGTAATCGTTGCTTGGCAACCACT
>QLPN01002481.1:0-26665 GCA_003314395.1 Albatrellus ellisii | reverse complement strand
AGCTTAGGTCAAGCACAGTAAAGGAAAATCCCTAGATTGCAAAGTTGACAAGACTGGGGTTTAAGACCACCAGGCTTTCAACTACTTATACAAAACCAGACATCCTAAAGATAGTACAAGTAGTTAAGGTTCACAGACCAACAATGATTGTGCAGTAATCAATGAGATCATGTGACCTGAGATGTGTCCATAGTGAGCTAAGTAAAGCAGCCACAAGCATGAAGTGAATGAGAAATAAACAAAGACAAATAGAGATGAAATGAGATGAGTCCTTGCTAATTGTATAGTGATAGTCCTTAGCAAGTAAATGTAAATAAATAAAAGGAGAATTATAAAAGAGATAAACCCTTTATAGTACTTGGAGTAAACTCACAGCTCAATATGTAAATAATGATAATGTAGTGTTGAAGATAATGTATGTGTTACCTACTTTTCATTTGGCATTCCAATTCTCCATAATGCACATACTGTTTACATACACAATATGTATTTCATCTCCTCACCTTCTTGGACTGCCCCACACCTACTTGCATATGCTCACACTCCACATCACACTCCACACAACACATGTTGCCTCTATCAGGCAGTCTTTATACTTTACCTTCCACTCTCTGCCATAACCTTATGTGCAAACACTACTTAAGATGGTCTCTTTACCTATGATGCCTTTCATACTGTCTGAGTGAGTACTACTTCACTTCCATCTTGTTCTTGTTGACATGTGATGCTCTTTGCACCAGCACCCACCTCCCACACTTACCTTACATCAGCATGGTCTGTGCACTGCCCCTCATAGTATATAGGCACATGTAAAAGGGACATTGATAGTTAGTCAGTTTACTACCTTTCTCCCTCCCTAGCTAGCTACTACACTCCTTACTTACTACTTCAGCAATACTAGTGTTGTAATACTCTCCTCTTCTGGGCTTTTGCCCCTGCTTGATGTGCACCTTCCCTCTTCCTCCTTGATTAGAGTGATTTGGTCTTGGGTTGACCACCACACTGATCATCTTGTGCTAATAGTTCTATTCTCACTTTCCCTGCAGTGCATCTCTACTACATTGTGTCACTCTGTTGTGTTCACTCCCACTCTACTTGCTGCAGTCTATGTTGGCCACTCTCTCCCCTTTTGGGGACACACTCACCCTGTTATTATCAATTGTGTTGTTTGTCATTGCTTGCCCAAGCCTGTGCATACATGTAGTACTATAAAGGTAAGATGATAGAGTCTACACTATAAGTTGGAGCTAAGCTCACAGCTGTAGTTGATACTACACTTATAGTAAGTAAGATAAAAGAAAGAAGAAAAAAAGAAAACTGTTACAAGGTGCCAAAGCAAGTGCCTCATAACAGTTATGAGTTCAGAGCCATTGATGTCCAAGGATGATGTTGTTGGGTCCTGAATCCACTGCAAAAAAGCAAATTGTTCTTGATGATTTTAGATCTTCATTTTGGGATGGACTTCATGTGTGGCTTATCCAAGAATATTTTCTGTATTGTCTACATTATGACTGATATGTGTGTATCATAAGGGAACCATGGATAGTTTGGCTTTGTTGACAAGATGGATGTTGATAAAATTGTTGGTTGTGCCACTATCAACTAGAGCTTGTTGATTTTCAAGTCTATGACTTCTGATGGGATTGCAAAGTTGTACAGGAATCTGGAGTGCATGAGATATTGGTACAGGAGTAACTAAATGACCAGGATACACAATATTGGTTTGAGGATGCATAAAAATCTCCAAACCTCCATAAATCCTCTATCATTTTGGATAAGGCTCTCTTCCCTTCTGTTGGAATTTTGTTCACTTATTCACATAGATGTTAGGCATACTATGATTACACATCTTCTATACATCTCATCTCACTTTCACCAGTATCTTCTCATTACTGCTTTCTATCACATGGGTCCACTTATCTGACCCACACCCATCTCCTTTTGCCCATCTCTTTGTCCTACATCATTAGAGCTCTGCTTCAACCTGCTTCAGTTCTATAATATCTACTCTATTGTATTGCCCATTATCCACAGCATTGCTGAGGTAGGGACCTTGTCTGCCACTTCTCCTCCATTTATCTGATGTACCTTCATCATCTGTATGCCTCATATTGTCTCATCTCAGAATGTTTAATATCTTGTGCTATGTAAATGGCCTCTTTTTTCTCTTCCTCATGCTGTCAGCCATCATCCTTCATCACCTTCCATGGGAAACTGTAAGATGGTAGTCCTACATATCCCTGATGGGAGACTGGTGCCGACTCAACTTAGGAATCAACCAAAGAAGAGGATAAGCCAGCCATAACAAGCTGGAGTCTATTCACTACTACAGCAAACCCTATATACTATTTAGAGTGGTGCACAGACCAGGCACAATAATCTAGGGCAGGACTCTGTAAGTAGGAGCACAGTAAGCTATGGTACCATGCAGCAACCTCATGGTATGACCTCATAGTCTAGAGTAAGTCTAGACTAGTTCTAGCATGAAGTGACAGTAAGTGAGATGAGATGAGATGAGATGAGATGAGATAACAGAAAGATAACAAGATCTTATCTTATCAGATCATCAAAAGAAACATAAAAGAAAGTAAAATGAAAAAGAGATATAATGCTCCATAAATGAAGCCTGACAGAAGCATATGAATGGTTTCATAGATGCAATGGATGGTGGCATTGTCATAGACTAGAGGAGGGGTGGCCCCTTCTTCTTCAGGTTCTTGTTAATCACCTCTTCTACCCTAGCACATCATGATGTAGAAGGAGTAATATATGAAGGGGTTGATTGGACAGAAGGAGGACATGTTGGAAGGGTTGATGAGGCAACAGTTTCCCCTTTGACTGTTCATATACACAATGTTTTGGTTTTTTGTAGGGCACTGACCTGTCACATGTCCTGACTGATGGCATGTAAAGCACTTCCCTTCCCTTCACAACCTTTCCCATTCTTCATCAGTGAGTTTCTTCAAGTACAGTTGAGGGATGGAGACTTGTCAATGACAGTCAACTTCCATTGCAGTTGGATCTCTTGTCATAGTAGACAATCAGAAAAGAGATGGAAGAAGCTGTAACTTTTTCTATTTTTTTTTTGTGTGCATGCCACTGCATGTCCATCTGGACAACTCTCTCCATCCAGTCAGCAAAGGTCTTGGATATTACAGAATAATAAATGTGATCTACTAGACCAGGATTGAGTCCATGTTCATAGTAATTGAGTAGTGTCTTGTCATCCTTGATCCCTGCTTCATGAGGCAATGTAAGAAAGATCACATTATACTCATCAGTAGTCTTATCTTCCTGGTGAGGTTGCTGAAGGGCAGGATGGGCCTGTTGAACTTTATGTGGATCTTCAAATTACTTACAAAGTTCTACAACAAAGTCATCACAGGGGGGATGAGGAGCAGTGATGAGATGATCCAGTGAATAGCATTTGTTGAAAGCTAAAGCTAAAGCTGACCCTTGGTGAGAAAGGAAAGGATGAACAAAATATTTTGTAGGTCAGTGGCATGTATGTCATCATATGCCAGCAGATACTTTTGGCAGGGTAAGAAAAAAATTGGGTGTTCCTCTTAGTTCTGTTGAATTTGTTTGGTTTGTTAATTTAGAAAAAAATGCAAAGTCAATTGCATAGACATGGGTTCAGAAACCAAGGATACTGGTTGAGGAAATAGCTATGAGGGTACAGAGAACAGAATGGGAGCAGTGGCCATACCAGGGGTAGTTGAAATACCTCCCAGAAGTGGGATATGTTTGTGGCAAGGTCAAGAGTGTATACATACACACTTGGAATCAAAATATCAGGGTTGACAGCTCCAGTGCTATCCAAGTACTGGTCAGTACCAGTAATATTGTTACCTGTTGAAAGATGGGCAGTGTCACAAACAGTAAATAGACTATTTGGAGACAGAGGTAGCCTTATAGGCCAAGATGTAGATGAAGCAAGAAGAGGTCCAGAGTCCAGATGTCATACATGACTGAGATATAAGAGATGAGGTGTACAACAGAATGGGAGGTACACAGAGGAAGAGGAGCACTGCATGGAGCAGGTATGTCAGAAGAGGGTTAAGAGAAGAGAAGAGATACTCACCTCAGCAACATGCAGAAGTACTGAGGTGAGACAATGACAAGGTAAAGAAGATATAGTAAGAGCAAGATAGAGTTGAAGAGGAGCTCAAACCATAAAGATGAAGGTATCAGACATACACAGTATATAGTAGGATGTACAGCATCAAATAACAGATAAAAATCAACATTACCTAGGTAATCAACAGGTAAGTTTTGGAATAGGACAATGTTTTGCCAACTGCTGAAACAAAGGCCCAGAGGCAAAGGGTGAGGGAATTAGGGGAGCCAGTGTTGGTTCAGGCCAGAGTAAGTGATCTTGACCTAGTGTTAAGGTTTAGCATGCATTGTGGCCAAACACCTATCAATGAGGTTCAAGTAACTCTGAGGCAAATGTGAGAAGAGAGATATCAGAGAGCTGCAATTGCAGAACAGGTGCAAGATACAATGAAAGAGGTCAAGATGTCCTCTTACAACATTTGGTATGTGGTTTTATGGTCATTAGAACAATGAAAAAGAAATGATGAAACACTTAGACAAGCTGCTGTGGAGGGATTGTGCCCTCATTATCATACAAATGGTGCAAAGCCATTGTTATAGGGTTAGACCTAGAGAAGAAGGAATATTCAATAGAATGCACAGTAATTAAGTGGAGGAAAGGAAAAGAATTCTGACAGTGCCCATGCTATCATTGTGGCACCAGAGCCATTGTTCGTGAAGTGCTGGATGCACTTGGTGAGGCTTTGTTTGACTCTGCATGCCTTGGACTTGTGTGATGCCATGGCATCGCTGCCATTGGCAGTGAGTGCCAATAAATCAAAAGTTGCCCAAAGCAGACAAGTGCTCAATGTTACAAGGCACTTGCTTTGGCACTTCATAACGCATTTCTGTTTTTTCTTTTTCTTTTTATTTTATATTACTTACAAGTAAAGTGTAGTATCATTACTACAAGTGTGAGCTCAGCTCCACTTTACTTAGTAAGGACTCTCTTTTCTTTTCTCTATTATAGTACTTAAGTATTTACATACTTAAGTGTGAGCTTAGCTCCAAGTACTATACTAGACTTATCTTTTTCTCTTTATCTTTCTTTATTTTATTATAACATTTACTTGCTAAGGACTATTACTATACAATTAGCAAGGACTCCCTTTTCTCACTCTTATTTACCTTTGTTTATCCCATGTTCATTTCGTGTTTGTGGCTGAGCCACTTATATCACATGGACACATACTTACTGTGCATTACTGCGCAATACTGTGCAACTTTACTATACTTAGATCTCCAGTTTTGTATAAATAGTTGACAGACTGGTGGTCTTAAACCCCAGTCTTGTCAACTTCACAATCTAGGGACTTTCCTATACTGTGCTTGATCTACACTTGCTACAAACCCATCTTCTTCACTAAGAACTAAGTCTGCAATCTCTAAGTCACTCTAAAGTGTCACTAAGACATCCTACATATCATCACTCTGGATCCTCACATCGTCATTGGTGGAATCATCCTCATTTCTATCTCATCGATCCCAATCTTCATTGTCATTAAGAATGTCTATTATGTGCATCAAACACGCATTCAACCTCCCGTTACCAGGAGTATCAATATAGACCTTCCCTAAAGACCGACCAATAGGCCGCTCTTAGCACTCAAAGCAACTTGAAATCTGAAAAGGGAAGGAGGTTTTCATCTTCCTCCACAAGTGCTCTAACCCTGAGTCCTGTTGCCATTGTCACATTGGCACTACCTGCCACCCAGACATACAAGCCATGATCTTGCATTGCCTGCTGAAGAATACAGCAAGGTACTTGGAGTCTGCTTGTTCACACAAGCTTATCTATCAGCAGTGCACAATGGATCTCATAGTGCTTTAGCCCCAGATTGTGCTCCTTGCTGGTACAGTGACACCATATCAGAGTGGCACAGATAGGGAGATGCCTTTCTGTCAGGTATGAGATACATACAGCATGGCACCATGTGGCTGCATGCTGGGATTCTCAATCATCAACAGGAATCCAACTTTTATTGTCTGTCCAGATGTGCCATCATGGAATCCTATCTCCTCTTGACTACTTCCTCTGCAAAAACTCTTGACTCTCCATTGCTGTCTCTCTTCATTCCAGATATAAAGTCCAAGGACCTTATGTGGGCTGTACCCCCCACACCCAATGTGGTATGTGGGGTTTATGACATTGCCCACATGGGCATCACCACTGAGCTATCCAATACTATTGCTGAGGTGCTCACAGCCTCCCTGGGTGCCCTTATACACACCCTGCCTATCACCTTGCCATTGTTCCCCCAGCTCCCAGATGAGTACCTCAGCCTGGTCCAGGCCAACACCACAGTTTTGGATCAGTTTCTTTTACCAGCTCTCCATTGTGCATGGTTGATCAAAGATGCAGATGAGGTCAAGCTGATCCAGAAAGCAAATGAGATCAGCTTGAGGGTGCATGAGGTTGTGATGCATGTGTTAGGTAAGGGAGTAAGAAGATTGGAGAGAGTGGTGGCTGGTGGGGGTCATCTGCCACTCCCAGAAGAATGGCTGATTGAGAAAGAGGCAGAGGCAGAAGCTATCTTCATTGCATCATGCAGACAAGAAGGGTGCATCTTGACAACTACAGCTTATGATAGTCTTTGATACAGCAAACAATGTGCAGCGCTGTCCATCAGGCCTATCTACCAACCATCACTGCTTCCACTTGTGCATTGACTCTGCACTACTGCTGCAATGACAAGGAGTTTGCATGGGGACCCATCAGGCCACATGACCATCACAACCAGAACAAGTTCACATATGGCACCACATGCAACTTGCAGCCCCAAGTGCTACTTATCAATGCCAGGTGCAAGTGGAACTGCTATGCATCTGACAGTAAGCCCCTCCTATGTGCTCCATGTACTTCATATAATGAGCATCAAGTATCTATGTAAGTTACATGAACCATACCTGTGGGCAATGGGGGCAAGTTCACACCTGAAGCAAAGGACATATATAAGCTTGTTTTAGCCATGCAGAGGGTATGGCCTTGACCTTCTATCTGTCTTGCCATATGAACACTCCTCATCTCTGCCTTAGCCAGCTGTTGGCATCTTGCAACCTGGCCTCCACTGGGACAAGATGCAAATATTTTGCCATTGGATGCTCATGAGAGGCTTCCAGTGGCTTGGCATCTTCAAGATGCAAGACTCTCCAGACTTGGGTCCTTGGGGTTTGGAAGATAATGTTGTTGCATCTGGTGTTAGTGCTGCATTCTTCCCATACAGCATAGGACACTCTCTGGGGTTGGATTTACTCAATGTGCCCAGTGCCAGTAAACCAGATGTCAACAATACAACCAACTTGAAGAGAAAGACCAAGTATGACCATAAAGATTACTACAGATATCTCAGGCTAAGGCTGCCACTCAAGGAGGGAATGGTCATCATGAGTATTGCATCATCATCTGGCTAAGATGATCTTCATCAAATATCCCTCTAGACTATTGAACCCAGTATCTATTTCTCCCCACACTTGTTAACATCAGTGTGTGACTCCAAGTATATTGGCTGTGAAGTCCTCCAGCACTATGAAAGCATGGGCAGTGTGTGAATCAAGGATGTCATGGTCATTATGAATAATGGATGCGAGTACCTGTCAAATGTTGGTAGTGAAGTCAAGTGGATTGAGGAAGTGTGTTCCAGGAAAGCCTAGGACATTACCACTCACTGTCTTGAGAAGTGAGGTTAAGTTTGAGTTTGTGGTGTGCCCTGTACAATGATACCAATCATATAGGAAAGTGTGTTCATGATTACATTAGTGGAAGTTCATGTACAAATAAATTGGCTTGCTTCATGAAACACACCCCACTATGGCCTGTGTGCAGTACAGGAATACATGCGAGATTAGGAATACATGAGGGGTGCATGAACTAAAGCTAAAGTTGTGAGTGAGGATGAGAGTGTGCAAGCTCTTCCTGCCCTATGGATGTGCACCTGGCCTATGGGGGCATGATCAAAGACAACACATTGTTGTGGCATGCTGTCAGGACTCTATTCTTTTTCTTTCTTGCTGAATGTTCCAGAAGGATGTCATAGGTTGTTTGCCCTATGACAATGGCCTTACACCATGCTGTATTCACCTATAGGACACAACCCCTGTCAAAGTCATTGTACATTTCACCTTTTCTCTATTAGTGATTATTCCAGACAGTATAAGATCCCTTACTTATGATGATGTCTCACTATCTTGACCTCTTTTATTGTTCTTGTCTGCAATAGCAGCTTGTATTATCACTCTTGATGTGCTTGCCTCAGAGGTCCTGGAAACTTAGGTATAGGTGTTTGACTACTCACATATGCTAAACCCTAACACATGCCTTGGTGAGCTGTGTTGCAGTCTGGCCCTCATGCTTTTTCTTTTTCTTTTTCTTTATTTGACCACATTTACATATAGACCTGCTGTTGGAGATCAGGTTGTTGGAGATAACAGTGGTGTGCCCCAGCAGATGATGTGCATGCTCTTGATGCAGGATGGGGCTGACAACTGGGATGAACAGGAGGACAAGAGTGGATGGCATTGGGAACAAGGGAAGGAGACAAAGGGTAGAAAAGGGCAGAGCCATAATGAGAGAGACACCAGACATGAGGGCACAGAGTGTGGAAGACATGCTTTCCAAGGGAATGGAAATACTTATAGGAGGACTGAGGTGATGAGGGGAGGGAGTAGATATAGAGATGAAGCTATAGAGCTATAGCTCCACTCCAAAGATCAAGACAAAGAGACTGCTTAAAGTAGGAGATAAGAGTACAGCCAATAAAGATGATAGAGTAGAGCCACAGATAAGATGTAAGGGATAAGATAAGAAAATCAGATGTGTGTGATATGATGTAGATCAAATGGATAGAAAGATAAGAGGATATAGTAGTAAGAACTGCTCAGTGGCATAAATAATAGACAAAATCCAACACATGCAACCACAGGCAGCACACACAAGCATGGACAGCTGTCAGAATTTCCTTCTATTTTCTGTTGATGTCCATACTACAGCTTAGTCAGATCTTGTTTCCTCTTTTGGACTTCTACTGTACACACACATACATGCTCACACATACATGTACACATGTTTACTGTACAAACTTCCTTGATCCATGCACTACTATAGATACTATAAGTAGCATACAACTGCCTCCTAAATAGAATAAGAACTACTCAAGTTCCATCTTGTGCATGGCCTGCTCTCAACAGGTTATGGGCCCTGCCCAGGCTATCTGCGCAACTCTTCTCTCATTGTTCACACTCAGAATCACAGCTCTTCTCTACTCTCCTTGCTTAATCTGCACTCTCCTCCTACTCCAACTCATTCATCCCTCACACTCAGTCTCTGTACCAAAAATCAACATCACACTCAAATCTGCCAACAACTATCACCAGTGGGCCAATATCATCAAATCCACTCTCATAATCATGGGCATATGGTATACAATTGTTGAACCTAAACCAACACCCATCACTTCAACAACAGATGTAGAAGGTGCTTTACCATTTGTTACTGTAACAAATGCAGAAGAGATACAGCTCTGGGAAGACAACAGTGAAATTGCCAAAGCTGTTATCTTGATGCACTGTGCAACCCAGCCAGCAGCCACCATTGCATCAGAAAACATCAAAGCTGCTTGTGCATAGAAACTACTAAAAGGCATATATGGAAAACAATTAGATATGGGCACATTTGTTCAATTCCAATCATTACTCACATGCAAATACAACATGCATACACCATTGACACCCCAGCTAGATACCCTGCTAGTCATCCAGGAATGCCTTGCTGCATCTGGGGTTGATATCACCAAGCAGCAGATGTGCTTCATACTCCTCCATGCCCTTCCACAATCCTGGAGCCATTTCACTTCCTCCATACTTGCCTCCTCTGACATCTCTCACCTCTCCCTTGGAGACATCTGCAGCCACATCCTCAACAAAGAATCCTGCACCAAACCGATTCCAGCTCTCTCTGCCTTCCAGTATTCCTCCACTCCTACTCAGCACAACAACAGCTTCTGCTTGCACTGCAAGAGGTGCAATCATACCATTGAGACTTGTTGGGCACTGCATGGAGTACCAGATGATGTAAAGGCTAGAAGGAAGGACAAGGAGAAGGGGCCAGCAGGAGATGCTGCACCCAGTACTACTACATTAAACCATTTGTCCTTGGTGTCTGCTGCTTCCAACATTGACACTTGCCACTATGGTGCAGATTGCTGGATGCTTGACTCAGGTTGTACAGACCATATTTCACCTCACCGAGGGGACTTCAACACCTATGCATTGCTCACCTTTCACAAAGTTACTGTGGGAAATGGTTCCATGATCTCATGTGTTGGAACTGGTACTAGCTTAAAAGAACATCGATTAACTACAGGAGAAATGATGTCTTTACAGCTGTCTGATGTACTGCATGTCCCAGAAGTGTCTGGAAGGTTTCTGTCTGTTAGTAGGCTTGATCATGCAGGTTTTCATGTCATCTATGAAGGCAGACAGTGCACAATCTCCAAGGATGGAAAAACCTTCAGTGTAGGGTTTCTCAAGGATGGGACTTACTGGCTAGACTTGCCCTCTGCACCCACCATCCAGGCTCACACCTCCACAACTCTCCACACTTGGCACCATTGTTTTGGGCATTTCTCCACTTCTGTCATATCTCACATCCAACCTTCACAGCTCTTGGGCTTCAGTCCCCCATCACCAGGTCTCTCTTCTGAGCCTTGCACTGGCTGCCTTGCAGGAAAGTTTCCCCAAGCCTCTTTCCATCTTTCTTGCTCACATGCCACCAAAATGGTCAGCCTGGTCCACAGTGACTTGGTCAGCCCTGTTGGCACTGCAGCTCTTGGCATGGGTTGCCTCTACTTCACAACCTTTCTGGATGATTTTTTGGGCCACAGAATGGTCTACTTCCTGTGTAGCAAGGATCAGTTCACCACTGCCCTAACATCATACCTTGCATCTGTTCACACCCTGTTTGGCTGTTGGCCCAAAGTCCTTTGATCTGATCAAGGTGGGGAGTATGTGAATTCTGCTGTTAATGGATTACTGCTTGAATGTGGTATTTAAAACCAGAAAACTGTACCATATTTGCCACAGCAGAATGGTTGTGTGGAGCACTGGAACAGGACCATTCTTGACTGTGCCCTTGCCATGCTCCATGACACTGGCCTATTGTCTGGTTTTTGGGAACTTGCCATGTGTGCTGCAGTCCACACCTATAACCTATCCCCCATGCATCACCTCAACTAGCAGTGTCCTGCTGCTCTCTGATCACCTGTTGATTCACCTCCAGATGTCTCACACCTTCATGTTTTTGGCTGTCACACCTGGGTCCACATGCCTGACCATGCATGAGCCAAGCTGGACACTCGTTTGTGACCCCTCACATTTGTGGGCTATGAGTCATGGACAAAGGGGTGGGTTTTTTGGGATTGGACCACCCATTGCTCAGTAGTCAGCCATGATGTGGTCTTTCAGGAAGACATCTTTCCTGCTCTGGATGCTGTCTCTGTGCCTACAGTCTTTGATGTTTTTCCACCTCCTCTGCCTCTTTCACTGCACCATGACAATGATGGTGATGACCATTACAATGATGGCAATGACCACAACAATGACAGTGATGACCACAATGACAGCAACAGCAATGATGACCATGACAACAATGCTGGGGTCAGTGGCTCTGGTGCCCCTGATGCTACTGCACCTAGGCCCTTCAATGCCCCTGGTCAGGTTCAGCCAGCTGCTGACTCTGCTGCTGATGCACCTCTACCTTCTGTTTTGCCTCCTCCCACCTTGTCACCCACTGCCCCTCTCCTGTTGCCACCACCTGTGACTCCACCAGTGACTCCTCCTCATCCAGATGCACCTTCTGTCACCCCTCCATGCATGCATGTCAGACACATGATGCATGTTGAGGATGCCTCTCCTCCTTCCTGGCATCAGCCACCTGCTGCTTCCCCTAACTGCCAGGCCACACGCACTTGTCTTGTTAACAATGACATACCTGTGTTGCACCATTCCCAGCATCTCACCAATTGCCCAGATCACTTCCTTGATAGCACCTATGGTCTGCATGCATTTGTGGACATCCTCAGCAAGGGGGGGGTTGGATGATAGCAACAACAACAACATGTTCATGACACCTCAGGCCAGACCTTCAATCTCTGCCATTCTTTCCCACACCATCTCACATGATCCCCTCACTCTGAAGCAAGTGCTTTCTGGCCCAGATAGTGACTCTTTGCACTCTGCATGCAATGAAGAACTTGCATCCTTGCAAAGACTTCACATTTGGGACCTGGTTGACCTCCCTCCTGGTCAGAGCCTTGTAGGAAATAAATGGGTCTTTAAACATAAAGCTGATGGAAGGTACAAAGCACAACTTGTCACCAAAGGATACACGCAGGTACATGGAGTTGACTACACAGAAACATTCTCTCCAGTAGCACACTTTGAGTCACTACACACCCTTCTCACAATTGCAGCCTTGGAGGATTGGGAAGTACACTCAATGGACATCAAATCTGCATTCCTCAATGGTGACCTTGACAAAGAAATATACATGGACCAACCACATGGCTTTGTAGTCCCTGGGACAGAAGGCAAGGTGTGCCATCTTTCGAAAGCCATTTATGGACTAAAGCAAGCTTTGAGACAATGGCACCAGAAAATGCATGGATCACTACTTTCCCTTTCATTCACTTGCACTCTGTCCAACTCTGGCATGTATGTCTCCACTTCCCCGACACAACCACTCATTATTGTCATCTACATAGACAATATCACCATCCTAGGATGCTCACTTCAAGAGGTAGAAGTGTGCAAGTCAGTTCTACAATCCATCTTTCAAATGACTGATCTGGGAGAGATCAAATCATGCCTCGGCATGCATGTTATGCAAGATTGGTCACAATGTGTCCTAGAAATAGACCAAGAAGCCTACATTGGGGATGTACTTGATCACTTCCAGATGCAGGATTGCAACCCTGCTACAACACCACTTCCTCCAGGTACTGTTCCCACCAAAGCTCTGGATACCTATAATGCAACATCCACTCATCAAAATGACTACCAGCAATTGATCAGTTTTCTGCTATACACCTCAATTGTCTCAAGACCTGACATATCCTTTGCCATCATGAAGTTGTCACAGTTCCTGTCCAATCCCCTACCACTTCACCTCTCTCTTGCTCAACACATACTCCACTATCTGAGGGGAACCATCCATTACAGGCTTTGGTATGGTGGTAACCCAGGAGCTGGCATCACTGGATATCCAGACTCTGATTGGGTGGCAGATTGTGACAACAGGAAGTCCATTGGGGCATATGCCTTCCTACTTGGGGGAGGAGCTATTGCTTGGGCATCACACAAACAACACACCATATCCTTGTCATTGATGGAGGCTGAGTACATGTCACTCTCACAGGCAGCTGCACAGGGAATGTGGGTATGATCTCTGTTGAAGGAAATAGGTTTTGCTTTCACTTTTCCTCTTCTACTATACAGGGATAACAAAGGGTCTATCAATATAGTGACCAATCCAGTCGTCACTCATGGTACTGAACATATAGATATCCACCATCATTACATTTGTGAGTGTCTTTCTTCTGGTGCTATCACTGTTCAATGTCTACCTTCATCACTTGTTACAGCAGATGTATTAACCAAACCTTTATTGCTTCCTCTTTTCTCCTCTCACTGCCTTGGCCTTGGTCTGGTAGAGTGTGTTCCCAGTAAGGGGGGGTGTTGATGTCCATACTACAGCTTAGTCAGATCTTGTTTCCTCTTTTGGACTTCTACTGTACACACACATACATGCTCACACATACATGTACACATGTTTACTGAACAAACTTCCTTGATCCATGCACTACTATAGATACTATAAGTAGCATACAACTGCCTCCTAAATAGAATAAGAACTATTCAAGTTCCATCTTGTGCATGGCCTGCTCTTGACATTTTCCTCCCTTCTTCTATCAGATTCTTCTGTGTTTCAGGCATAACCCTCTTACAATGGCTTTACACCATTTGTACTATACATGGGCACAATCCCATAACAACCACTTATGCAGCTATGTTCTTTCTGTATGCACAGGTTGGGGCAGGCAAGCAACAACAGTTTATATAGCAACAGGAAAGTAATCCCCAAAGGGGAAAGTAGGGCAGCTAGCATCTGCAGCAACAGTGTTGTTGTGGACACAAGTAAGTGCCACAACATGGTGATAGTACACTGCAGGAATGTCAGAGGAAGTGGGATGGTGAAGGTAGGTAGTGCTCACTCAGACTTATAGTGAAGACATCTGAGGAGGTGTATAGTAATGAGTCCATCTTATATAGTGTTTGCCCATAAGGTTGGGGCAGAGAGTTTGTATGTGAAGAACAAGGACTGCCTGAAGTAGTGCGATGCACATTGTGTGGAGTGTGGTGTGGAGTGAGAGTGTGCACAGGTGAAGTAGCAGTCCAAGGATAAGAAGTAAGGTATGGGGATGTAAGTATGTGTAATGAGTATATATTGAGTGAGTGTCCAGTGAGAGAGGAGGAAGCCAAATGAAAATGGTAAGGATGTATGAAATATCCAACACCCCCCTCATTCAGTGGACCCTAAGACAATGAGCCCAAGAGCAGTGCACTGTGACTTGAACACAGCATGCAGCAGTGACTTGGTAAGGGTGTCTGTGATGATGGATGTGGAAGGCAAGCAGCAGAGAGTGATGAGATGACACATGACACGTTCCTGCACATAATGGTGCTTGATGTCAATGTGCTTTGTCCCCTTGCCAATGATGGGGTTATTTGCAAGGTTGATTGAATACTTATTGTCACCAAAAACCAGTAGTGGTGATATGTGCTGCATTATTGTGATGGCAGAAACTACAACCACAACCACAACCACAACATTTGCTGAGTGATGCAAGCTGTAAGATTCTCTAGACACCAAAGTTACAGAAGTAAGTAGTTTAGTGCAATAAATGCAATAACATGATGCAATGGGGTGACAAAAGGGAGATATGACATGGATGCAACATGATAATTGCAACAATGACCACACAGAAGTATCACAACACCACACAGTAATATCACAAAGCAGAAAAGAATGCTAAACAAATCACAATGCAGATGCAATGCAATAGAGGACACAATGCAACACAATAGAGAATGCAACACAACACAATGAGGAATGCAATGCAATAATAAATGTGACCTATGAGGTACATGCACTTTCTTGATTGTGGGGTACATGGTGTTGACAATTATGTATGACTAATCTACTCTTTCCTTTTTGACTCATCTACTGTACACACATGCATACACTTGTATACATACATACACTTTCCTTCTGTTGATAGTTCAATGGCCTGTGTGCTGTCTCTCTTACTATAAATAGGATACAACATCACTGTAGAATAATAAGAACTATTCAAGTTCCCTCTCAGCACATGGCCTGCCTTCATCAGGTTATGGGCCCTGCCTGGGTCATATGCACTGCTCTCTTCTCATCACTCATACTCAGAGTTACTACTCCTACTCAATCCTCACACATCTTACTCTTGCTCACTCTCCTCCATCTCACTCACATCTCCTCTGTGTCCATTCCAAAAATCAACATCATACTTGAGAACTCCAACAATGACCATCAATGGGCCAATGTCATAAAATCAGCTATTGTCATCATGGGTATTTGGTATACAATCTCAAAACCCACCATTATTCTTATATTGTCAACACAAGATGTTGAAGGCACCTTACCCATTGTCACCACCACTAACAAGGATGAAATACAACAATAGAAGGACAACAATGAGATAGTGAAAGCCATTATATCTATGCACAACTTGACACAGCCTGCCACTGTGAGGCCAACACTGCTAGTGAGGTCACACAGTAGACTTATGAAGAGGAGAAGGAAAGGAGATGATAGTATATTCAAGGACTAACTCACTATGAAGCAGATATCCCAGAAGTACTAAGCTAAAGAACAAGTACACTACTTAGTACAGTATATATAGTAAATGCCTGCATGCACAGACCATGTATGTACTATAGGGCAGGCATTTGAAAGTATGGAATGAGGATAGCATAATGTCATGCACAGCATGCATGAGAATGATCTGTAAGTAATGCACAGCATTGCACAGTTGTCATGAGAATATGTGTCATAAGAAATGAGTAACTGCCCTGATGACAAATCAAGAATGAGTCATAGATTATTGTGAAGATCTGATCAGATCAGATAAGATTTGATGTAGATCTTGGGTGATAAGATAAAAGAAAATTGTAAAATGAAAAGAAAAATAACACATCCTGACAGCCACCATCATTGCCTCTGACAATGTCCATGTGTAATGAGCATGGGAACTTTTGAAAGGGGTCTATGGTAAACAATCAGCATTTGCTGCATTTGTGCAGTTTCAGTCACTCCTCACATGCAAATATGACATGCACTCACCTCTCATGCAACAACTTGATACCCTCCTAGTTGCACAGGAATGCCTTGCTGCCTCCAGGGTTGATATTAGCAAACAATAGATGTGCTTTATACTCCTCCATTCCTCCATGCACTCCCTTCATCCTGGGGACACTTTACCTCCTCCATTCTTGCATCCTCCAACATTACTCACCTCAATCTTGGAGATATCCACAGATGAATTCTTGATCAAGAAGCAAGGTCAAAACCTGTCTCTGCCCTCTCCACCTTCCAACAAGCTCCCAGAACCACACATTGGAATGCATCCTTCTGCACTCATTGCAAACAATGAAACCACACATTTGAGATGTGTTGGACATTACATGGGATGCCAGATGACATGAAGCTAGACTGGAGAAAAATGGCAAGGATAGAGGTAAAGGACCAGTGGGGGATACAGCTACAAGTACCATGTTAAATCATCTGTCCTCCTCTTCAAACATTGATGCTTGTGACTATGGTTGCAACTGCTGGATGTTGGATTCTGGATGCACAGATCATATCTCACCCCACCACTCTGTTAGCACAGGGTTTTTTCTGCTCTTCACCCCAGTACCCATGCCCCACGCTTTCTTTACATAAGCATGGTCTGTGTGCTGCTCTGCCTGTATTTAAAGGCATCTTAGGGACATTGATAGTCCAGTTGGTACTCTACCCTCTCCACAGCCATGGACACCACTACACTCCTTCTTACAATATATTCTGCTGTCCTGTTCTGTGCCTTTCTCCTTCTTGGGCTTCTGCCCTCGCTCTACCCACTGTCACCCTTTGCTCCTCTTTGAATAGAGTGACCCAGGCTTAGTTGACCACCATGCCATGCACTGCTGTGTTATCACACTCAGATTTCTTGACCTATGAACCACTGGCTTTCCAGAACATAACCATTGGAAATGGGTCCACAATCACTAGTATTGGGGCTGGGTCTAGCCTGCAGGATCATCAATTACCTGACAGCACTTTGGTGTCTCTCCAAATCTTGAATGTACTGCACATACCTGGTGTGTCTGGACAATTTCTGTCCATCAGCAAATTGGATTGAGCCAGTTTTCACATCATATATGAAGGCAGCTGTTGCACAATTTCTAAAAATGGTCAGACATTCAGCAGTGGGATTCTCAAGAATGGTACCTACTGGCTATCTCTGAAACATACCCCATCTCTCCACTCCATCACTTCTCCTACCCTTTGTGTATGGCATGAATGACTTGGACACCTGTCTTCTGCAGTTGTATTGTGAATTCAGCCCTCACAACTCACCAGTTTTTCCACTTCACCTCCTGATCCTTCTCCATCTCCATGCACTGGTTGTCTTGCTGGGAAGTTCCCATGTGCCTCCTTTCACCTCTCTTGCTCATGTGCCACCAAAGCACTCAGCCTCATCCATAGTGACCTGGCCAGGCCTGTCAGCACTGCAGCACTGGGATCAGGATCCATCTACTTCACCACTCTCATAGATGATTACTCCAGGTTTGGTACCATTTACTTTCTATGCAGCAAAGGTCAGTTTTCTGACTCCCTTGCAGCCTACCTTGCCTGCATCCACAACCTTTTTGGGTGCTGGCTGACTACTCTTTGTTCTGACTGTGGTGGGGAGTACATCAACACTGTGGTTGCTGATCTTCTCATTAGTCATGGTATCGAGCATCAGAAAATGGTACCTTACTTGCCTCAGCAAAACAGATGGGCAGAAAGGTGGAATACAACAATCCTGGATCATTTGATCACACTCCTTCATTGCATTGGTCTCTTGCCAGGTTTCTGGGAACTCACTGTGTGCACAGCCATACATACCTACAACCTGTCCCTGATGTGCAGAATCAATTGGTGTACTCTGACTGTGCTGTGGTCACCAAGTGATACACATATGTGTGTTTGGTTATCATGCCTGGGTCTGTATCCCAGACCACCTATGCAGTAAGCTCAGTGCCAAATCTTGCCCACTCACCTTTGTAGGGCATGAGTCTGGCATGAAGGGATGGGTATTTTGGGACAAGGTGACCCACTGCACCATATCCAGCTGGGATGCTGTTTTTGAAGAAGATGTCTTCCCTGCTCTGGATGTCACTGTCACCCCCACAGTCATGGACCTCTTTCCTCTACTGCTGGCTCCTTCAGCCTCTTTGTCTGATGACAGTGATGGTGATGATGATGATGATGATGATGATGATGATGATGATGATGATGATGATGATGATGATGATGATGATGATGATGATGATGATGATGATGATGATGATGATGATGATGATGACTTGAATGACAGAGTACCTCCTTGACCTGGTGGTGTGGGCTCTGCCCCTGCAACTGCCATCACTGTGGCTCTGGTCCCATCTTCTCCACCAGTACCTCCTGTACTGGCCTCTCCTCTCACCCCTGCCACACCTATGCTGGCTTCTCCTCTGGTGCCAGACCTCAAGGCTCCTCCCACAGTAGCACCTGTCACTCCCCCTAGGGCTCTGACCTCTGCTGGTATTCCTTCATGTGTGCACACTCACTGCACTGCATGTGTTGAAGACAACACTGCCCCACCCACATGGCATCATCCTCCCGTCTTGTCACCTGGGCATCAATCCATACATGCTCACCTCATTGACAACATTATCCCAGTTCCTCACTGCTCCCAGCATCTCACTCATCACCCTGATTGCTATTGAGATAGTGGCTATGGTCCTTGCAAATTCATTGACATTCTCAGCAAGGGGGGGTTGGAGAACAGCAATGACAATGCAGACATGTTTGTGACACCTCAAACTGGTCTTTCACTCTCTGCAATCCTTTCCCATGCCATCTCACACAATCCAATCACCTTGAAACAGGCACTATCTGGCCCAGACAGTGACTCCTGGTGATCTGCCTGTCAAGATGAACTTGCCTTGCTACACAAACTTCACACTTGGGACCTTGTTAACCTACCTCCAGGATGCAACCTGGTAGGCAACAAATGGGTATTCAAACAGAAAACAGAAGGTAGATGGGTGGTATAAAGCACATCTAATCACAAAGGGGTATACCCAAGTACAAGGAGTTGACTACAATGAAACCTTCCCTCCAGTTGCACAGTTCAAGTCCATATGTACCCTCCTAGCCATCACAGCACTCAAAGACTGGGAGATACATTCCATGGATGTCAAGGCTGCCTTCCTAAATGGTGATCTTTGTGACACCAACACTATGTCAAAGCCAAACAACAAGGAGGAAGCTAAAACAAAAGACAATTGCACTTAGACTAGTGGATATCCCAGATATATAAGCAGCTAAGTAGGATAAGAGGAAAGAAAGGCTACTGTACCTAGTGGATATCCCAGATGATCAGAACTGTTGGAATATCTGTGTATTTTGTTCAGCTCCACTGTATACAGACTAACATATATCTTCTTTACATCTTATCTGACACACACATAACCCACACATAGCACTACAGCCACATTCTTACAACACATTCTGATTACAAACTTTCCACACTCTGCTTGAACCTTGTTCAATACCCACTACTTATACTCAATCCCCCACTTTCCAACCACTCTTAGATGTATATACTATGTCTAACCACATTACCACACTCTGGGGCTTTTGCCTCACCACCTACCACCATGTCCTTCCTCCTATGTGTTGGCTCATTCCTGTGCAGACAAGAACTGGGGAATAAACTGCTAGGAGTTCTACATATATATAGTACTCTGGAGAATGCACAGACCATGCTGTACAGTATAGGGCCAGGGAATGAGAAAGTAAGTAATGATGTCATATCTAATAACATAGGGGACACATAAGTGCTGACTGAGGCTCCACAGTAACTGTGGGAGTGATTGGTGATACTCTGCAGCAGGTGTGAGAAGGATTGGTGAGCATCCACAGTAAGAGTGAGAAAACAAGTCATAGCTAAAGATAGAATGGATCAATTGGAGATCAGACAACATATGCATCATCAGCTGATAAAGATGAACAAGAGGAATGCATGACCATGGGAATCACTTTGATAGATAAGGAGCAATTGTAAGATCTATGGTAATAGAGATGTAAGAAAAATAGGAAAAATGAAGAGAAAAATAGTAGTGGCCTGACAATCTTGAAGAAGAAATATACATGGATCAACTGCATGGGTTTGTTGTTCCAGTAACAGAAGGAAAGGTTTGCCATCTATCAAAAGCTATTTATGGACTAAAACAGGCATTGTGCCAATGGCACCATAAGATGCACAGCTCCCTCCTCAATCTTTCCTTCACCTGTACCTTTTCTGACTCCAGCATCTATATCTCAACCTCATCCTTGAAACCACTCATCATTATTCTATATGTCAATGACATCACCATACTAGGAGGATCATTGGAAGAGGTAGAGCAATGCAAGGCCATACTCAAATCCATCTCCAACATGACTGATCTTGGTGAGATCAAATCATACCTAGGACTCCATGTCACACATGATATGGAGCATCACACTCTAGATATCAACCAGGAAGCATATATTGAAGATGTCCTTGAGCCCTTTCAAATGGAAGAATGCAACACAACAACCACTCCATTACCACCCAGTGCCACACTGACCAAAGCCACTGAAGACTACTCTGCTGTCACACCTCTCTGCAGTGAGTACCAACAACTCATAGGCTCCCTACTGTATGCAGCAATAGTGTCAAGGCTGGACATATCCTTCATGGTCATGAAGATGTCACAATTCCTATCCAATCCCCTACTAACACATCTATCCCTAGCATGACATATCCTTCACTATCTCAAAGGGACTATTCACCTTCACATATGATATGGTATTGATCAAGGAACAGGAGTCATTGGTGTTGAGATTCTGGGCAGGGCAGCAAACTGAGAGAAGACCATGATATAAAACAGACAGGCATTAAGCCCAAGACAGATTGAGATTGTGAGAAGAGCTAGAGCTCATCAGAGCAAGAGGAGAGAGCAAGATTGCTACATCTGTAAGGTAGAGAAGATGTGTACCAGAGAGTAGAGGGTACACAGAAGAGCCGCATAGAGCAGGTATGTCAGAGGAGAACTCAGAGAGTAGAGGAGATACTCACCTCAGCACATGCAGAAGTGCTGAGGTGAGACAAAGACAAGGTAAAGAAGATATAGTAAGAGCAGGATAGGGTTGAAGAGGAGCTCAAACTATAAAGAGAAAAGAAATACCAATAAGATGAGATGGAGATAAGTATACTTAATAAGTAAACAGTGTGATCAGCATCATAAGGTAATGAAAAAACCAACAATTGGGTACTTGGATTCTGACTGGGCTGGAGACAGAGACAACAGGAAGTCTATTGGTGCATATGCATTCCTCCTTGGTGGAAGTGCCATTGCCTGGATGTCATGCAAACAACATACAGTCTCACTATTGTCAACAGAAGCAGAGTACATGTCATTATTGCAAGCAGCAGCTCAAGGAATGTGGCTTCACTCACTGTTCGAGGAGATTGGTTTTAGTTTCTCTTCTTCTCTTTTACTATATGGGGACAACAAAGGGTCTGTTGATATTGCTAATGACCCTATCATCACATGTGGCACAAAGCACATTGACATCTGTCACCACTACATTAGGGAATGCATATCTTCCAATGCTATATCTGTCCATTGCCCTCCTTCCTCCCACATCACTGCAGATATACTGACCAAACCTCTACCACTTCCTCTCTTTTCATCTCATCACTCAGGCCTTGGTCCTGTTGAGTGTGTTCCCAGTATGGGGGGGTGTTGACAATTATGTATGACTAATCTACTCTTTCCTTTTTGACTCATCTACTGTACACAAACATACACTCATATACATACATACACTTTCCTTCTGTTGATAGTTCAATGGCCTGTGCACTGTCTCTCTTACTATAAACAGGATACAATGTCACTGTAGAATTATAAGAACTATTCAAGTTCCCTCTCAGTGCATGGCCTGCCTTCATCACATGGAGGGAGAAAAGGCATGCACTTTTTGCAATGTAGCTCAGACAGGAGAGGAGAGACAAATCATGGGTGGGGGAAATCATTCCTTTCTGATGGACAATGTGCCATCTAAATACAAGTCTAGCTCCAAGGCTGGAGCACAACAACACAAAACAGAAAATTTACAACATAGGGTCAATCATAGGGATATTTGAAATGCAGTGGAGCCTGGACATGAACAAATGAAGTATCATACCATAATGGATGAGCAAAAAAAGGAAAAGCACCAATCACACCAAATGCTGACTGCATGACTTGTGAATCCATGGACTGTGTCTCAGCCTATCAGTCCTGCTCCTTGTTGGCTGAACCCAGTCCTGTATTCTGACACCTAAACAAATGCATGATTGATGTGACTGTGAATGATTATCATGTGTGGCATGTCAATGTTGCTGTGTTCACCTGATGTTGCCAATGGTCATTCTCCAGTGTTATGCATGTGTGATGCTCATCAGCAGGAATGTGAGGGGAATCTGGAGCTGGCTGGTGATATTGTGGTACCAGGCAGCTTGCATGGCCACTTGTGACAGTGCAATGTATTCAGCTTCCAAAGAAGATAGCAACATGATGTGCTGTTGGCATGAGGACCAAGCAACCACACCACCATTGAGGAAGAACATGAAGGCCCCCATAGAGTGACAGTCAGCAAGAGACATGGCCCAGTTAGAATCCGAGTGCATGGTCAGGATGTTGTCCTGATTGTCACCATACCAGAGTGCAAGGGCTGGCATCCCTGCTAGATAACATAGGACATGTTTTGAGGCTGTGAGGTATTCAGGTGTGGGATTGGTGGTGTACCACGCTAGTGTGTTGATGGCAAACACAATGTCGGGCCATGACATGATGGTGGCATACATGACTGTCAGAAGAGACTCCCTTTCTTGCCTATATGTTGTGCCAAAATGAACCTTTGTTCTTGCCAGCATATAAAGGAAGTGGAGTTGCAGCTTGCCATCTGATTGTGTCTGTTTATTTTATTCTTTCACATTTCCAGAAGTCCCCACCATCAATTCATATGGATGGAAGGCACAGTATACACAGGTTTGCAGTGCAACAGTTTTTAAGGCCATGTTCCAGTAGCTCATGCTGGACACATATTATGTCCAACCTCTGTGGACCTATCTTACACTATATCTGATGATAGAGATTCTGATTGCCATTAGAGCAGCTGCTAGAAGTACTGTCCAAAGTGGAGCCATTGTCTCACATGCATTGTGTGATCTACTCTCATCATCCATCCATGGTGAAAAATGCTGCACATCAATTGAATATGTGTGTTCTGGTATCGCCCCTTCCCTTCATCCCATCCATCTTCTCTGCAGCATGCCTAAGATTCATTGTCACTGCACTGCATGGGTTACAATGCTGGCAAAGTCAGCCCACCCACAGCCTCACCTTAGATGACATAAGATACACCCATAATGGCAGAAGGAAAATGACATGTTCAATGGGGTCCATGTCAATAAAGCCCTCTATGCCTCAATGAGTGCAATGATGTGGTTCAAGCCATACTTGACCTAGATAGGCTTCTTTTGATCCTGTAGCACTGTTCTGAAATTGCTCGGACAAGGAGTCTTGCAATTATGCCATAAACACAGGCAGCTGGTTCGAACATAGGAAGACATGACACCCACTGACATCATACCCTGCATAGATGTGAATCTACAAGATCTGATAACATCTAAGATGGATGCACAAGTCCACAGGTTTTTAATCATTGTTCAGTCGCTGTTGCATATGCATCAATAATATATCTTGAATAAAACGGCACTACATATGTGCAGCGGAACATGCAGGCAGCAGCTTGTAAGTAATGTGCTGTGCTCCTTGCCACTGTACTTGCCACCACTGTCTCACCCCCAGCAAGCAGGTAATGGTTAAATAGACTAGTCCTCTATGTGCTGACAGAGTGTGGGAGAACATGCTTCGGCAGGTTGCAGCGGGCCTTGGAGCATAGTAACAAAACTAGAGAAAGACGTGTTCAGACTCAGTGATGTTCTTTGTGTTCTGCACTACTTTCGGTCCAGAAAAAATCAATAGCAACTAAAATACCACAGAGTTCAGAGAAGAGCACTACCTTGACTATTGCACACCTGTGACTGTATCCTCAGTAACGATTTTACACTCAGATGCCAGGTGTATGTGACATGACAGCGGCAACTTGGAGGGAGGGCACATACCATGGCAGTGGTACTGAGTGAGAGGGCATATGGGTGGGCCTAATACTGTGATGGCGCTGCATGCATGAGAAGGCATGCAGGTGACATGACAGCAGAGAGGGATGGCGCATCTGTGCACATGCCACAGCAGCAATGCTGTGTGCATCAGAGGGCATGCAGGTGCACATGCAATGGCAACATTGCTGCATGAATCAGAGGGCACATAGGTATCTATGACACACAGTGGAGGAGGGCACACATTGATGTGTACTGGGCATGTATAAGAGAAGAATCTATAATCACAACCACAGTAAATGCTGAAGGGTGCAAGCCGTAAGATCCCCTAGACACCAATAGAGAGAGAGTTAGTAGATTAGGGTGAGATACGTGATAACGCAATGTGACCAGGCAACAATATAGAGATACAGCAGAAATATGGTGTGACAATGACAATGATGAAGTCTCTTAATGCAATGCAGTGGAGAACGCAATGCAGTGGGGAACACAACGCAATAGAGAATGCAACACAGTGGAGAATGCAATAGACACTCAACGAAATTGATAGCACGACTTACGGGGCGTGCACCTTTGTTCTGAGACTCAGATGAGAGAAATGAAAACAAATCGTAGGCTGGAGAAATCCCCCTGTTTTCGATGGGTGATGCGCTATCTAAATACAAGCCTAGCTCCAAGACTGGGGCCCAACAAAATACAACAGAAAATTTACAGTGTAGGGTCAATCATAGGGATATTTGAAATGAAGTGGAGTCTGTATGCAAGTGAATAAAGTATCATACTATAGTGGATGAGCAAAAAAAAGGAATAGCACCAATCACACCAAATGCTGACTTCGTGACTTGTGCCTCCATGGTTACTTTGGTGGGTCTAGACCATGCCTTGGCCTATTCGTCCTATCCCTTGTTGGCTGGCCTGGTATTGTTTTCTGACACCTGTGTGAATGCATGATTATAGCGACTGCGGATGATTTTCACATGTGGCGCATTAATGTCACTGTGTTCACCTGATGTCACTGATGGTCATTTTCCAGCATTACGTGCATGTGATGCTCATCAGCATACACTCCCACAGTGGCAAGACTAGATGTATAAGAAGGCATGTGGATGCATGTGACAAAATAAGAGTGGTGCAAGCAAGGAATTGGCCAGTGGTGTGGGGAAGGTGCTGGAATTGCAAACTGGCACATGCACAACTCACCACATTCCATTTTAGGCAACTTGGCACACACCAACATGTACGTAAACTTTCATTTTATGTCTCCAAAAACATATCATTACAGATTTCTTTTCAATCACTCCACTACTATGTGGTTCAAAGCTACCGATGTTTCTATTTTGTCTACATGTCTTATTTTTATTTTTTCCTCCACTCTCATGTTGTTTTTTTGAGGTTGAGGTGAGATACCTTTATATACATCTCTACTTTGCTATACTGACTGGTATCAGTGCTTTGTCCCTGTCTTTAGGATCTTTTTGGTGATTTTGGTGCTGAAAAGCACCTGTATTTTATTCAAGAGAAGGAATAGACATGTCATTATGACTTGTACTTGTATGGCTGATGGTGTGTGCCATGCACACAGCATCCTCACTCAAGGACAGCACTCTGCATGGGTGTGGTGTGTGGGCAAAACACTAAGGAGTGATGGAGAGAGGCAGGAACCAGCACACAAAATGCTCATTTCTTGCCTCTTGCAAACAGTGCAGTGGAGGCTGGCAGCATAGACTGGTGTCAGTGCAGGCATACACACAGTGGCATCAGTGGTGGTGAAGAAATGAGCAGACTCAAACATCTCGCTATTCTGGGTGCATACAGTACAGTTGACAGAATGACAGAGGATCAATTTTTTTTTGGTGGAATGTCCCTGCTGATCTGTAAATGGCCCCACAGAACTGATGCAAGTGCACACTCACGCACCAACACAGTCATGCTCATCTGCATAAGCCCACTTCCTTCTACCACACTCGCTCTGCCAGACAGGCTGGCAGATG
>QLPN01002473.1:0-35312 GCA_003314395.1 Albatrellus ellisii | reverse complement strand
ATACTTGTGACTGGAAAGAAGAATGGTGAAATGGGTGAAGAGAAAGTGGATGTCAGTGATGCAGTGTTGGAGGATGAAGTTGAAGCTCCTGATTCAGATGATGAGGGGAGTCTGGACAACTACAGCCAGTGCCAGCAAGGGCATCCAAACTGCAACTTGGTGAGACATATTAGTTTACAAGACCTAGCCAGCCTTGACTCTTGAGAGATATGCCGTCAATGACCTGTTGCAGGTGCTCCACCATTAATTTCCCACACCTCACACACACTCACACACACACTATTAAACTAACAGGTTATGGAGGGAAGCGAGCAATCTGTTTGTGGCGATAAAAGACTGAGGGGAAAAGATGTATGGCGATGAGCTGGAGACTTTAAATAAACACAGGGGCTATGTATAAAGATAAACAAATGACGAAAACACATGCTTTTGTGGCAAGACTAGAATGTCCGCACGCCGGCTAATGCCGAGTTGCTATATATAGAAATAAGCAGACGGTCTTGGTGGATCGAAAGCCGTGAAAAACCGTAGGAAAAAAAGAAACGTAGGGTACGTGTCAAAAACAGACTGCGTGCACTTGCTATTTCCAACACGCACCCCCACACTCACACATACGCAATCAGGCACACTCACACAGTCTCTGTCTCCGTCAGATTTCTGACGTAGTGTTAGGAGAAAGGCGATCCCCAAAAGTCAGTTGGCGGAGTTGCGGCAAAGTTCAACATTAAGCCGGGCTACGAGCACACTTAATGCGATGCATATGAACTAGCCGTTGCTGATTTGAATCACCCTATCTTTTTTTGATGCGGCTGATCGTTTCTAAACCGGCTGTAATTCAAAAGACCAAGGCACGCGCGGCAAAGACCTCCGACTCGCTGGGAATCGAATGGTATAACTAAGGGCCAGTTCACATGTCGAGGCAGCGGAACTGGTCGGCGCCGAATCGGGGAATCCTTGGAGTGTTCCTTCGTAGGTGTGAACATGTCGTGGCAGCGGAGCTTGCCAGTCAAGACCGAGGACGCCGAACAAGGCGATCCTCGGAGGATATTTTATCAGCGCAGCGACGTTCTCTCGTGTTCCGTCCGCTCTTCGTCACCACTTGCATCCGAATCTAACCATCACGACTTTGATTCGTGGCTCGCAGAATGGTGCAGACAACAATAGTCCTCGTCTCCGTCGCAGTCATCTACTGCCTCCGCCGTTTCTTTGAGTTTCGCAAGGCCTCAGCCAGCATTTCGTAAGCTCTCGTTCCTGTGTCCTCGCGTTTCGCCCCGTTCTTGTGCGACCGATTTTTCTCTATTTCCACGTCAGAAATCACCCTGGCTACCGGTTCATTATGGATCCCACCTCGTTCTTAAACAATTTCGTTCCCCGTATCCGCGGTCTGTTCTATGGCAGCAACCGTGAATTTGTCACCAAGTATGCAGGTGTGTATCCATTGCCAGCATGCAGAAAGACGTCCATTCCTACACATGTGATGCAGATTTTGCGAGTGCGGGCTCGGACGTGTTCTCCGTCGTGCGTCCACCCACTGTGTCAGTTAAATTTGCTCTACATAGCGCTGTCATTACAGATCAGCATCTGGCCCCGGACCCGCACCACGCTCTTCCTGGCGGACCCTCATGTTATAAAGGTGCGTGTACAGTGCTGTAGGGGATATTTCGAACACGAGCGACATCTGTTGTTTCTGTCTGGTACAGGAAGTCACGATGTCGCGTGCGCGCTTTCCGAAGCCTGTCTGGCAATACGGGGTGCTCTCTATCTTTGGACGCAACATCGTCGCGTCAGAGGGTGAGGAGTGGAAGCGTCACAGGAAGATATGCGCGCCTGCGTTCTTGGATGTGCGTCCTTTCTCCTCCATGCTTTACGGTGCGCTGAACTCGTGCTGCTTCTCACGGACGTCCGCAGAGGAACAACAAGCTGGTGTGGGACGAAACGGTGCGGATCATGGTCGACATGTTCGATAACGTCTGGCACAATGAATCGGAGATCGTTGTCGATCACTGCGCAGACATCACGCTAGCTGTATGTTTCTCCACTCCTCACGCACGCTTCTTGCCCACGTCCCCATCCCTTCTGCAGATCGCCCTGTTTGTGATTAGCGTCGCATGCTTCGGGCAGAGGATCTCGTGGACAGACGACGTGAAGACCCTCCCCGGGCACCAGATGGCGTTCAAGGACGCGCTGCACACCGTCTCCCTCAACGTCGTTCCGAGGCTTATCCTCCCTGACTGGATGATGGGATTATCCAAGCGCCTCCGGCGCGTCCCCCTCGCGTTCCAGGAACTCGAAGTGTGTATACCTCCTTCCCCCTCTCACGCCGGCAGGTCATGTTTTGGCTCACACACGGCCGGCGCAGCTGTACATGTTCGAGATGATCCGGGAGCGTAGGAGCTCGGAGCAGAATGTGGAGAGGTACGATCTTTTAAGCAGTCTCCTAGATGCAAGCAAGGAGGAGTCAGACGGCGAGGCCAAGATAAGCGACAGAGAGCTTGTCGGTGCGCAATTCCCCACATAATTTTGTGTCCTTCAGCCGTAACAACGCTCTCTGTCCGTGCATCAGGCAACATCTTTATTTTCTTGCTCGCCGGACATGAGGTACGCTGACATCCGTTGTCATAGTTGTGACAAAGATGGCTGACGACGCGCTCCGGGAGTGACAGACATCGGCACACGCGCTTTGCTTCGCGTTCGCACTGCTTGCGCTGTATCCCGATGAGCAGGAGCGTCTGTACAAGCACATCTGCAGTATCATGCCTGGCCCCAACAGTCTACCTGTACGTCTTCTCTGCTCCTGTCTTCTATCTCTCACTCCACACCCTATCTATTCATCATGTGGGCGATTACTGATGGAATGAGGTAGACATACCAGGAGATGAACTTGTTTACATACTCCATGGCGTGAGCCTCCTACCTCGCCCGGTGGTTTTCTGGCTTACTCACCCGATCTGCAGTGTGTTCAATGAAAGTCTGCGCATGTATCCTCTAGTGCGTACATATCCTTGTCGCAAACGGACGCACTCCAATGTCATCATTACAACAACGACGCCTCGCACTGTCTGACGTCCGTCTCCTGGACCTACAGGTAAACGGTATACCGAAGTACAGCGCTGAAGACACGACGCTCGTCACGACGGATGCGAGCGGAAACAAGATCGCCATCCCAGTCCCGCAGAACTGCAATATCGTCATCCACACACCTGGGTTGCACCACAACCGTGCGTTCCCGCCCACTTCCCTCTCCTGCTCATGCTGATACCTCTCTTTCCTTAAATCTTGGACTACTTGTGTCTCAAATCTTTTCCGTCATCCGTGGCTTACGACTCTTCCGCACCTCATGCTGCATCTCTCTTCTATCCCCCGCATCTTTAATTCTTGCCATTGACGACGTGAACGTTGTGCAGCACGGTACTGGGACGACCCACATACCTTCAAGCCGGAGCGCTTCCTCGGCGACTGGCCGCGGGACGCGTTCGTGCCCTTCAGCGCTGGTGCGTATCCCCTCTCTTTCGTCAGCCTGCCTACCCCTCACGCTCTACCACGACCCCCCTCCCTAGGTCCGCGCGCGTGCCTGGGAAGACGGTATGCCCGCCCACCCTTCACTCTCACGTCACTTACTTACCACGTGGCATCTAGGTTCTCCGAGACGGAGAGTGTCGCGGTCTTGACGATGCTCATATCGCGGTACAAAGTTGAGGTGAAGGAGGAGCCGCAGTTCGCGAACGAGACGTTCGAGGAGCGCAAGGCGCGCATCACCATCGCAGGCCCGGGGCTCACGACTACGTGCGTGCAGTTCCCCGTGCCTTCCTCCCCTCCCTACTTTGTCCTTCTATACTGACCGCTCGCTGATGGTGCATTCGACCACAGGCCGCTCCGTGTTCCGTTAGTGTTCAAGCGGCGGTCCTGAGGTGCGGACGTGGACGCGAACGGCGCTTCCGCGTCTGCGTCGTGCGCAGGGGTTTTGAATATGCGATGCTGCTTCTTGCGAGACTACCCACCCGTCACCGTCCATTCTGTTTCTCGTGTGTCAAATGATCACTAGAGTTATTTTATTAGTTTGGTTGTTTTGTGTTGACAGTTATGGACAGCCTCCTGAATCTATGCATATTGTAGTTAATATGTTTTGTTCTGAATCGAAACGTCATGAGAAAGCCGTAATGTCACGGTGGCCCTGGCATTCACACCACCAGCACGTTCCAGATTATTTGTTCGAGGATGCTATGCGTGCGGGTCTCCCACGCATTCCGATGCTGAGCACTGCCCCTATCTGTTGGAAACGCAAATCGGCGCATGCACTTTTCATTTCAGGAAGATTGCCTGTACATGCTGTGCAACCCTCTCCATGGTCTGTTGCACTTTGCAGCTTCCATGTGACACTGTAGCCAGGACTAGTGGTTATATAGTGTACTGTAGCAATATAGTCAAGCTACACTGTTTACAATGTGTTGGAATTGCAAACCTTCTTTAATTTTTGAAATAGAGAGAATGTTTAATTGCAGATGCACTTTCCATTCTAGGAAACTCAGTGACTGCCAGTGCACAATTCTTCCTGCTCATACTTTCAAATGCATGCATTTACCTTTCTTTGTTTTCAGCTTTATAATACTATATAGTTCTTATTGAAACATGGGCAAAGTGGGAAACAGCAGATTGAACATTGTAGCATAGAGATAGGCTTGTGAGCCCAGGTGGAGATAGATGAGCCAAGAGGACTGTTGATTTTTCACTACCATATAACACTGAACACACTAATACAGCTCGAATATGCCTTACATCTGGTTTTTCCTTCCTTATCTTATCTAATCTAATCTTATCTCATCTTCTTCATCACTGGCCACATACTATGCTGGTATCTCACATTTGGGCTCCTCTCTAATTTTACTCTACCCTTTCTATATATACTGCACCTTTCTGTCATACCACCTCAGCACTCTAGCAGTCTGCTGAGGTGAGTTCTTTGATGCAGCTATCTTCTCTCTCATCTGACAGTATCATCTTCTTCAGCCTCTGTTGTTTTGCATACTCCTTTGTTTGTGTATGCTCTCTCTCCATCTATTCAGATGTGGTCACATGACCCCCTACACACTCTATCTTGGGCATTGGCTCTAGTCTCTCTAATTATTAGTCTTGCAATTGTTGCATCCCCATTCCATTCCTTGGTGTCGTTGTTATCCACTGCCCTACCCAGATTCTTTCAAGGACAACAGTCCAGAGGCCTAGAAAGTTAGAGAGATAGCTAAAGAGATGGCTAGAGAGATGGCTGTATGATAAGAGAAGAGGTGTACCAGATGGGAGAGGGTACACAGAAGAAAGAGAGAGCTGCATAGAGCAGGTATGTCAGAAGAGAGCTAAGAGAGTAGAAGAGATACTCACCTCAGCACATGCAGAAGTGCTGAGGTTAGATGATGACAAGGTAAAGAAGATATAGTAAAGGCTAAATAGAGTTAGAGAGGAGCCTGAACTGTAAAGATAGAAAGAGATAAGGATATGAAAGTATGTCCAGCATTCTAAGATAGGTAAAAATCAACAGTTCTAAGCCACTCACATGTATGTAGAATCTTACTGTACACTTTCTTGATTTTTCCCTCAGTCTCTATGTTCTGTTCTTGAGGCTGAGCTATTTGTGTTAGTGCTTCTGTGCCAGAGAAACACTTGTTCCAACACAATGACCATCAGGAAATTCCCAATCTACTAGTTGCTAGTAAGCTAGCAGTATCAAAGTTCTGCTTAAACAATCTGTGTGTGACATTACATGTCACAATGTCACATAGAGTCATGGTGGTGCCACACCCTACTCAAATTATCATTATGTAATGCAAGGAAACCTTGTATTATGTTGTTAAGATCTGAGCTCTGCAATCTAGATGAGCCAATACATGTTAAACTTTCTTGCATTACTATACTGTGACACACTTCCTATGACTACTCACCACATGGTCTGTGTGTGAACACAAGATATGGGAGACAAGCACATGCAGTGTGATGCAATGTAGTTCAAGTATGTCAGATGAGAAGGTAAGACATCTAAGAGTAGACAGACCTGCAGACAAGTATAGTGGTTGCAAGCACACATGGTGTGATGCAATGTAGTTCAAGTATGCTGCAGGGTAGAGGTAAGAAAGAGTGTAGTGGAGAGAATAGGGAGTACTCACTCAGACAAGAAGGTAAGACGTCTGAGGAGGGTGTAATGTGGGGCTCTCATCTTATGTAGTAAAGTATAGGTAAAGTTGAGGCGGAGTGTAGATATGGAGTACAACATTTACCAAAGTGAGAAGGGACGTGCATTGCCCTGGAAGTGAGTGTGGAGTGAGAAGTACTAGTAGGTTCACATATGCAGTCCAAGGAGATAAGGAGTTGTATCATACAGGGAAGCCAAATGAGATTGTGTACTACATGCAGTAAACTTCAACAGGCCCCCTCGTTCGGTGTAGTGATGTGAACAAGGCTGCTAAGAGCAGCCTATTGGACGGTCTTAGGGAAGGTCTAAAATGTTACTCCTGGTAACCAAGGTTTGGATATGAGCTTGATGAATGTAATAGAGATTCCTGATGATGATGAAGAGTGGGATTAACAATATAGTTATGAGGATGATTCCACCAATAACGATACAAAGATCCAGAGTGATGCATGTAAGATGTCTTAGCGACGTTTAGTGACTTAGAGTTCTTAGACTTAGTTCTGAGAGAGTGAAACGAGATTGTAATGAGCTTAGGTCAAGCGCAGTATAAGGAGAATCCCTAGATTGCGAAGTTGACAAGACTGGGGTTTTAGACCACCAGTTTGTCAACTATTTATACAAAACTGGAGATCTAAGTATAGTAAAGTTGCACAGTAATGCGCAGTAAGTAAACAATAATGCGCAGTAAAGTGCAGTAAGTACACGTCCATGTGATATAAGTGGCTCAGCCACAAGCGTGAAACGAACTAGAGATAAACAAATGTAAATAAAGACGAGAAAAGAGAGTCCTTGCTAATTGTATAGTAATAGTCCTTAGCAAGTAAATGTTATAATAAATAAAAGAAAGATAAAGAGAAAAAGATAAGTCTAATATAGTACTTGGAGCTATGCTCACACTTAAGTATGTTAAATACTTAAGTACTATAAAAGAGAAATGGAAAGATAAGTCCTTACTAAGTAAAGTGGAGCTAAGCTCACACTTGTAGTAATAATACTACACTTTACTATAGTAAGTAAGATAAAAGAAAAAGAAAAAAGAAAAAAGAAACACGTTACGAGGTGCCAAAGCAAGTGCCTTGTAACAAAGGCTGAGGGCTGTGCATTGGGCTTCGAATGCCATGCGTGGTAGCTGTTTTGTGAGTGTGTTGGTGATAATTGAGGTGGACAGCAGGTGTTGTAGGGATACTAGTCCATCTTCTATGCATTCCTGGATGTAGTGGTACTTGATGTCCAGGTGCTTTGTCCCTTTGCCAACTACTGGATTGACTGCCAGGTTGATTGATCCTTTGTTATTGCCATACAGGGCAAGCAGCAGCTCTAGTGGAAGGCTGATTTCAGAGGCAAGCTTTCGATACCATGCAGCTTGTACCCCAGCCTGTGACAGTGTGATTAGCTTGGCCACTGTTGACAATAGGGAGACAACACACTGTCAGTGTGAGGCCCAGGAGACTGTGGCACTGTACAGCATGAAAGCGAAGGTGCCAGTGGAGCGGCAGTCATCCAGGGATGATCCCCAGTTGGAGTCTGAGTGGGCATATATAGGCCCAGTGATTGTGCCATTGTAGAGAAGGCCAAGCATAGTTGTCCCAGCCAGGTACTGTAGTATGTGTTTTGCTGTGGCTAAATGCTCAGGCACAGGGTTAGCAGTGTATCATGCAAGGGTGTTTACAGCAAAGGAAATATCTGGTTGTGTTACTATGGCAGTGTACATGAGGCTGCCAATAATCTGCTGGTATGTGGTTCATGTTGTGGGGCTGGTGATGCCTGTGAATGTGGTGAGGTGCAAGCCTTGTGCAAGAGGTGTCGAGACTGCATTGCAACCTCCCATCCCAAAATGCTGCATGATGGCAGTAACATACTGCACCTGACAGAGTGTGATAGTGTGTGCTGAGCGGTTGCACTTTACTTCAAGTCCCAGGTATGATGTAGTCTCACTGAGGTCTGTCATTTTGAATGCAGAGGCAAGGGCATGCTTGAGCTCTAGGACTTCTTTGAGGTCGCTCCTGAAGATAGTGATGTCGTCTATGTAGAGGACTAGGAGGAGGAAGGAGGTGTTGTCATGCTTGATGTATAGTCCAGCATCTGAATTGAGTCAAAACAGGCATAGTCTGTGCAGGCATCCATCCATCTTGGTGTTCCACAGATGAGCAGCCTGCTTTAGTCCATAGATTGCTTTGTGTAGTTGGCACACCTTGTTTGCCAGTTCTGCAATGGCATACCCTTCGAGCTGTTCCATGTACAGCTCTTCCTCTACATCACTGTTGAGGAAGGCACTCTTCACATCCATGGAATGGACGTGCCAGTTGTGTGCTGCTGCGAGACTGAAAAGGTACCATAGCAATTTGAATTGTGTGACTGGCGAGAATACATCTTCATAGTCAACTCTGTACTTCTGTTTGAAAAATTTGGTGACAAGTCATGCATGGTACCGACCATTGTTTTTGAGCTTGAACACCCACTTGTTTGGTATCATGGTGCAACCAGGAGGGAGATCCATGAGGGACCATGTACCCATCCCTGTTAGTTGGTTGAGTTTGTATCAGCATGTGGCATCCCAGTTGTTGGCATCAGGTGATGCTCATGCATCACACAGTGTAAGTGGATCAGCAGTAGTTGCTGCTGTGGCGAGTAGTGCTAATAGTGAGTGCCTGGTGGTAGGCGTGCTAAACTCCTCATCACTAGATGGATCCTGTAGTACGTCAGTGTATGCTTGTGCACCATATGTGCTGTCTCCATAGCAAACTGGTCGTTGGGTGACACATCTGGATTGTCTTGGTAGTGGAGTAGGAGTGACTGGCTCAGGGAGCACAGGAGTGCCAGTGGGAGATGGAGGTGGTGCTGGAGGCTCCAGGTTCAGCATTGTGAACACAGGATCCTGCTCACCTGATAGTGCTGCATGTTGTGTGCATCCTCACCCCATTTCCGCATTGTATCCATTGTGTGGAGTAACAACTCCTGGTACATGGTCAGTGAAGCATGTTGTGTGTGTGCAAGTTGGTACTGGGGGTGCTATGGAAGGAGGCATCACTGGTAGAGCTGGTCTGTGCAGATGTGGTGGTGAGAGAGGTGTTGCTGGAGGCACTGGTGGTAATGACGGAGTAGGTGCTGTGCTGGTGGATGTGTGGGTGGCTGGAGCTTCTGCAGGTGGTAGGGTCAAAGACAGACTTGCTTTGTTAGCACCATTGGTGGGGTAGTTGTCTTCATCACTGTGTGAGTCTGAACTATCTTCTGTTGTGCTTGTACCTGGGTGGTCCTGTCCTGGTTTCGTTGGTGGAGGAGGGAGTCCTGAGGATACTGTTTGTCGATATCATGGGTCAGAATGGAAAGATCACCTTGTTGAAGATGGCATCATGAGAGATGACTACATGCTGTTTTTTGCAGCTCCAGAACATCCAGGCCTTGGAGTTCAACTCATATCTGATGAAAACCATGACTTCTGTGTGGGGATTGAGCTTTGTGTGATGTTCTGAGGGCATTCTGATGTATGCAAGGCACACAAAAGTGCACAGGTAGGAGATATCTGGGGCACGGCCAAAGTCCCAGAGTTGTTGGGGTGTTGTCCAGTCTTGTCCATGCTGTGGTATCCTATTGTATGTGTGTATGGCAGTCTGTAGTGCGAATTCCCAGAACCCTGCAGAGACATTAGCATTGTGTAGTAGTGACAGACTACCATTGATGATGGTTTGATTCCATCTTTCAGTGTAGCTGTTTTGCACTGGAGAGTAGGGTGCTGTGAGTTGGTGTACCATTCCATTTTGTTTGAGTATTCTTTGCACTGTAGAATTCATGTATTTGCCACCACAGTCACTGTGGAGGGTTTTTAATTTATGTTCCATGTGTGTTTGGGACCAGGCAATGAAGGTCTGGAGTGCACAAGATAACCCATCCTTGGACTTGAGGGGATATGCGACTGCCACTCCTGGGTAGTTGTTGATGAACAAGGTGAAGTATTGTGATCCCTGAATCGATGTGGTGTTCATAGGACCAACAAGGTCACTGTGGACTAGATCTGGTGGGTGTAGTGCATGTTTGGAAGAATGATGAAAGGGATGGCATGTGAGTTTTCCGGTGGCACAACCTGGGCAAGGGTTGTACACAGGTGGACTTTCAGTGTTGATGGCAAATCTGTGGACTGCTGTGGTGTCTTGGATTTTGGCCAGAGCAAGTTCTGACATATGTCCAAGGTGGTTGTGCCATATCTTGTAGGATGGTTTGGTTGTGGACAGGGAGGTGAGATGCAATGAAGAAGTAATGTTAAGGTCCAACCAATATGTGCCATTCTGTCAAGTCCCAATCCCCAGGATCATGTTGGTATGGTTTGATATTGTGCATAGAGGGCCATCGTATGTGATCTGTAATTGTTTTTCTGTAAGCTGAGGTATGGAGAGAAAGCATCCACTGGCATTTGGTGCATACAGGATGTGTTGAAGCATAACTTCCTGTTGTCTACCCTGTACCATAGTTGTTCTTTCGATGACTCCAACCCCAAGGTATGGAATAGTTGCATTGTTCCCTAGTTGTATGTGGCCATTCACTGGCATGACTGAACTGGGGATGAAGTCTTGTGGATGTGGGCTGATATGGTCTGTTGCACCACTGTCCATCATCCAGGAGTTTTGCATGTCAAAGTAGAACAAAGTGCAGGAGTTGGATCCCATTACATTTAGTCCTGCAGGATTATTGGGAGGTGGTACAGGTGGTATAGGTGTAGCAATGGCAGCAGCAACTGTAGATGACTTAGCTTTTTCTCTAGTCTTTTTGTCTCTCTTCTTCTCCAGATGCAATACCCAGCAAAACTTGTCACTGTGATCTCCTGGTCCACAGTTCATACACATATATTTGTTGAGTCTGGGTTTTCTGCATGTCGTGAGGTTAGAGGAGCTGGCAGCCGAGAGTGTTGAAGTTGATTGTGAAGTGGTGCATTGCATGATGGATAGGATTGAGTTTGAGGTACTGTTGAGTCAGTCGGCCTCATCGATTATACATGTGTGCACATCTTCTGGGGTGATTAAGTCAAGGTCTTCTTGACTAGCAATGAAAGCAGACACCATGCTGGACCATGACTCTGGCAGGGCTGTAAGCATTATAATAGCAAAATTGTTGTCACTTAATGTGCAGCCACAGTCTGCTAGCTGCGTGCATGCAAGTTTGAGTGTGTCAATTTGTGTGATAAAAGAGCTGTGCATGTTGAACTTGAATGTTTGTATTTCACGTAGTTTTGTAAAGGTCACTATGGCACCAGGCATTCTGAATTCATTCTTCAATATGTCCCAGTTTCATGAGGCAGAGTTAGTGTTGGATAGAAGGTGTAGGTGGGTGGGGCTGACATATAGCCCAATGAAGGCTGTTGCAACATTGTTGTCATCTTCCCACTTGGCTCATTCTGTTTTGTTGGTGATGTTGGTTTTGTCGAACCGTACTGTTGTCTTCACTTCACTGGAGGCTGACATTTCAGTATCTGTGATTTTTGCGTACTGCAGTGTTGGTTTGTCTGTTACCACTATTTTCCATATGCCTGTGATTAGGAGGGTGTTTTTGACAAGTATTGACCATGTTTTGTAGTTGCTAGACCCATCCAGTGGTGGTATTGTGGTTTTTGGTAGTGAGACAGCAGAGGCAGTGGGGATGAGTGTGAGAGCTAATATGGTGATGCTGATGCAGGCGATAGTCCAGATTGTGTTTGCTCCTGTGTGCTGGCCAGGGCCCATAACCTGTGAGTGCAGGATATGGGAGACAAGCACAATGATGTGGAAAGTTAGAGCGAATATATATGATGTGGCCAGAAGCCATATGGTGAGAGGCAGGTGCATCCTGCAGACAAGTATAGTGGTTGCAAGCACACACAGTGTGATGCAACATAGTTCAAGTACATCAGATGAGAAGGTAAGACATCTGAGGAGGGTGTAATGTGGGGCTCTCATCTTATGTAGTAAAGTATAGGTAAAGTTGAGGCGGAGTGTAGATATGGAGTACAACATTTACCAAAGTGAGAAGGGACATGTGTTGCCCTGGAAGTGAGTGTGGAGTGAGAAGTACTAGTAGGTTCACATATGCAGTCTGAGGAGATAAGGAGTTGTATCATACAGGGAAGCTGAATGAGATTGCATACTATGAGCAGTAAACTTCAACACTGTGCACACTCCCTGTCTGTCTATAACTAGCCATCTTGCACTTGATAAAATAGCTGTTTTGATGTTCCCTCTCACTCTCACTCATGTGCCTCAGTGCACCAGTTTACTGGCTGCACTAACTCTCTTCTCACTTGTCTCTGCAGTCTTGAGCCCCATATCCATGGGAGCTCATCAGGGGATGAGCCCTTTGGGTCTAGTCTTCTCATCCCTCTACTACTCATCCTACATGCTTACTACATTATCCTCTGCCTTACTTGACCTTCCACTCTGCCACTCAAACTCTGCACTCTTCTCCTGATAGCACAAAGTTCAGCATGGCAGTCATACCTAGGCCAGTCTCTCCACTCAAGGAGGACAGAAGGGCATCAGAGGACATAGTGCAGGCAGAAGCCCAAGAAGTGCAAGCAACAATATCATGATTGGGGAATATATGTAAGGAATGAGTGGAAACCAATCCATGATGAGGGAGGGGATCTGAGTGATCAACTGCTAAATAGTGTCCCAGAGAAGGTCCTTAAGTACCTATGGATACCACACACAGACTGCACTTAGTAAGTAGGTGTGGGGCACAGGTGTCAGATGTGGAGAACAATATGTAATTCTAACACCTCCAACCCTCACAATATCAATCTTGATAATGATGACCTCTGGATGATGGATTCTGGTTGCACTGACCACATATCCCTGTACAAAGCTGATCTTCACTCATACTCTACTCACACATGTAGTATTGAGATCAGCAATGGCTCACTCATCTCAGCTGTTGGTGTCAGTACCATTGTCAAACCAGTTTCATGTTCTGATGGCTCATCTTCAGCCCTCTGTTATAAGGCACTTGCTTTGGCACCTCATAATGTGTTTATTTTTATTTATTTTTCTTTATCTTACTTACTGTAAGTGTAGTATTAACTACAGTTGTTGAGCTTAGCTCCTACTTATAGTAAGGACTCATCTTATCTCATCTCTGTTTATCTCTCATTCATTTTGCACTTGTGGCTACAGTTACTAGCTTACTATGGACACATCTTAGGTCATGTGACTTCATTGATTGCTGCACAATCATTGTTGATCCATGAACCTTATTTACTTGTACTATCTTTGGCACTCTAGTTTTGTATAAGCAGGGACAAGCCTGGTGGTCTTAAACCCCAGTCTTGTCAACTTTGCAATCTAGGGATTCTCCTACACTGTGCTTGACCTAAATCTTGCTACAACTCACTTCTCCCATTAAGAACTAAGTCTAAGATCTCTAAAGTCACTCTAAGCATCACTAAGACATCATGAACTTGTCACTCTGGATCCTTGTTTAGTCATTGGTGGTATCATCCTCATCACTATCTCATTGATCCTTCTCTTCATTGTCATCAGGAACATTTATTACACTTACCAAGTGCACAACAACTACCTTGTTACCAGGGATATAGTTATTGCAGACCTTTCCTAAGACCATCCAATAGGCTGCTCTTAGCACTTTGACAAGAGTCTGAACCCCTCCTAACAACCAACTATGCTTCTAGGAAGTGTGCACCCTCACTATGGCTTCTACATCATCTAATCTCCTTGGAGATTACCACAATCAACTTCTTCCTGCCAATGCCATCACCTTAGATGTGACCAATTGCCAGTGGCCTGATTATCTCCAATACAACAGCAACAACAAACTCTTTTACATCAATAATCAACTTGTTTACTTCACTCATACCAATCCAGAACCCCAAACAGCCTACCTCAATGGGCAACCAATTGTAAACAACTCTTTTCTTTCAGCAAACATCCATCAGGAAATATCATTAGATACTGAAGTCTATCATCAACATAGACAACTCCTCAAGAACCACATACCCATCACTCTCAAAGAATACACAGATGAAGAAGACTCATATACCTACTACAACAAACACAACCAGTGGATCTGTCAGGTCACACTTGCAGCCTCTCACTTCATTATTCCCTTTATCTTTCCTTTTCTTTTCCTTTCTTTTATGTTTCTCTTGATTAGATAAAATAAGATGATCTTATCTTCCTTTGTGCTCATCTTATCTTATCATTATCACTTACTGTCCTTGCTGGGTCTAGGCTATTCTAGATGGGCTGGTTCTCATGGATGCTGTGCATCCCCTCATCTTGTACTGCAGTATTGTACTGTCTGACCTGCCCTGTAGTTACTGTGCTGGTCCATGCATGCTCTAGCTTACTATAAGTAGCTCAGTAGTATAGCTGAATATACCCAGCTTGATATGGCTGAAATATCCTTTCTTTTGGTGTGAACCTTAAGAGAGTGCACCCAGTCTCCCTTCAGGGATATATGTAGACTCCAGTCTCATAGGATCTATGAAGATTGAGTCACCTCAGAAAACACCAATTACCAAGTTATCATTTGCTGGGAAGATGCTGACAAGTTGGACTTCTATTATGTTGAAGTATCTTCCAAATGAGTATCTTCACTACCCACAATCCCTGAATACCAACAGAGTCTTATACCAAGATCAAGATCAGAATCTTGCACAGGAACTTGCTCAGGGCCCCCAAGACCATGAACACCCATCAATGTTTTGGGAAACCTTCCTCAAGTGGAAATGTTCTTTACTCCTCAAGTGACAACTTCAGGAGACAAAACCATTACCTCATCCACCCCTTTCTTTCAATCAGGAATCACCCCCAGAATTACAACTTCAAACCTAATTGATCCAATGCCAACAACAAATTACCTAAACCCAATGAGAATTCAATCAATTATACCAAGAATGGCTAACACATCATCTGCTTCCTCCAAGGAACCCCAACTCAATAAGCCATCCAAGTTTTCTGGAACCAAATCCACCACCAAGGACTTTATCCAAAAAGTTAAACACCATTTATTTACCAAGAATTTCAAAGACAATATGGATAAAATCACCTTTGCAGTATCCTTTTGCAAAGAAGGAATGGTTGCCAGGACATGGGCCAGACAAATCATCAATCAGCTCACCACAACCACTTCAACACTCACATGGAAGCAATTTGAGGACCAATTTGGGGACAAGTTCTACCCGAGTAATGAAGGCAAATTATCACACAATGACCTGGATAGGTTAGTCCAAGGCAGATGCACCACTTCAGAATACATCACCATATTCAATTCAATTACCAACACCACAGGTTATAACAACATAACCAACATCAAGAAATTCAAGAACAGTTTTAGGAAAGACATTAAGGATACCATCATGACAACCAGGGACACACTACCAGAAACCTTAAAAGAATGGCAAGACCTTGCCATTAGGTTAGACCAGAATTGGTCCAATAATGACTTCCAGAACAGCCTCAGGTCTGGTCAAGGCAGACAATTCCTTTACCCTGATGATTTACTCAAAGGGGATAATGACTCTTGCCTACAGAAATTAAACCCACACACTATACACATAATTGAGGATTTCTCTCCCATGCAAATGTTCCAAAGAGAAGTACTGGGTTTACCAGAAATGGAAGAATATCAGACAAAGAAGATGAGAAAGGAAATGAGAAGGATCTTGTTTCAGATGCAGTATCCAGGGACATTTTGGCAGAGAATGCAAGGTCAAATGTGACCAGAACTATGGAATGCCCAAACCCACTTATGCAATAAGGGGAACCCAAGAGTGAAATGAAGAAGAGGACCCCATGATCACCATTTCCTGTGCCCTCATGAAATTATCTGACAAGGACAAAGTGGAAATGCAGGATCTATTCAAGATCACTCAGAATTTTTAAAGTCTCCTAAGTCAGTGACAGACAAAGGAGTAACTGATTCAATTATGGACATTTCAAGCAGGAACTTGGCCATGGACAAAGAATTATATAAATCTTTTTCAAAATATAACAGTTCTCCCTCCATTCAAATCCCTGTTGAAGTCTCCATAAGAAATCAGAAAGTCACCACTCAAGCTCTCATTGATAGTGGAGCAACTGGAATCTTAATTCATCAAGATTTTGCATGCCTACACAAAATACCTACCCATAAATTTGAACAGCAAATACCTGTCAAAAATATCAACAGAACAAAAAACATCAGAGGTGATATCACACACATGTCAAATCACCTAACAGATCAAGAAGACATCCAGACAACTGCATATAGAAATGAACAAATTCTATATTACCAACTTAGGAAAGGAAGACATTATCTTAGGAACCAATTGGTTATGACAACATAACCCAAATATTGACTGGACCAATGACACCATTTCATTCTCAAGATGCCCATAAGGATGCAGCCATTCCACAAAAACCAATACACCAACATTCTCTGAAGAAGAAGAATTTCTTAACCAAATTGAAGATCAATGGATGATTGACAGACTAAACCCATCTCAAACAATGTTATCCACACAAATCACTATGAACAACCAACATGATGGGAAAGGAATGGATCTAGTTCCACTTTACTATCATGATCTAGGGAAAGTCTTCAATGAAGAAGCTTCTACTCAATTACCCAAATGACACTCATGGAATCATGCAATTGACCTAAAACCTGGAATAGAACCATATGCCAGAAAAGCATACCCTATTGACAATAAACAATGAGAAGCACTGCACATGTCCATATCTGAAAATAGCAAAAATGGATACACCTGCCCATCAAACTCCCCCTGGGCATCCCCTTTTTTCTTTGTTGGCAAAAAAGATGGCAAATTGCATCCCTGTCAAAATGATCAGAGATTAAATGAAAGAACCATCACCAACAAATATCCATTACCACTTATTCCCAAACTTATAGACAAACTCAAAGGTACTACAATCTTCACCAAACTCAACCTTAGATGAGGATGCAATAATGTATGCATCAAAGATGGCAATGAACATAAAGCCACATTCATAGCAATGGGAAACTATGGGAATTCACAGTCATATTCTTCAGCCTCCAGAATTCTCCAGCTACATTCCAATCTATGGTGAACACCCTCTTTGGTGACCTTATCACTGCAGGTCATGTCATTATCTATATGGACAATATGCTCATCTTCTTGAACAACCTATCAGAACATTGGAAATTAGTTTGCCAAGTCCTTCAATGCCTTATTGATGAAGATCTATTCCTCAAACCAGAAAAGTGCTTCTTTGAGAAAGAATCTCTTGGCATGATCATTTCCCATGATCAAGTCCACATGGACCCCACCAAACTATCAGCAATCACTGACTGGCCTACTCCAAAAAAGGTTAAAGACATACAATTGTTCTTAGGGTTTGGAAACTTCTACAGACACTTCATCAAATATTGTGCAAAAATGACCAAACCCCTTATGGAATTAATGTGAAAAGATCAACCTTGGGACTGGACCAAGACCCAACAAGCTGCATTCAAACAATTGAAAACCACATTCACCACCACCCCGATCCTTCTAATACCTGATTTTGATGCCCCCTTTAAACTCAAAACCAATGCTTTGGACTTCAATCATGGCACCATATTATCCCAACAAGGACTGGATTCCCACTGGCACCCTGTTGCATACCTGTCAAGACAAATGACTCCACCAGAATGTAACTATGTCATTTATGACAAGGAACTACTAACCATCATCCATGCCCTTGAAACCTGGCATCATTATCTTGAAGGAAGCCCACACCCTGTGGACATCTGGTCCAATCACAAAAACCTCAAATATTTTTCTACAGCTAAACAACTTAACCAATGTCCTTGTTGGAGTTTATTCCTTTCCTGGTTTAACTTTTTGACTCCCACCTTCCAGGTGCCCTCAATGAAGTTGATTGTCTGACCAGGAGGCCAGACCATGAGGAGGGGGTAATTTCAGATAATTCTGATATTACAGTGCTAAATTCAAAAGTATGTCACACAAACACCATGGGAAGACACCTGACACCCACCTGATCAAAGAACATCAGACAACAAATTATCAAACAACTCAAAACTGATACACTTTCCCAAGAAACATTCCAGAAAATCAAGAACCTAGGACCTCAGAAATTAACCCAAGCTATCCAGGAATGGAACTATACAAACTCCTTCTTTTCTGCAGAAAAATATATATCCCAGACAACAAGGAACCTTGACAAGAAGTTGTACTTATTCATCATAACTCAGCTCCTGCCAGACATCCAGGACAATGGAAACCATACAAACTTATCCAATGAGACTATTGGTGGCCAGGAATGTCCTTATTTATCAAAGCATATGTAGAAGGATGCACAACATGTCAATCCACCAAGAACATCACTCACCCCATGAAAGCTCTGTTTATTCCCACCAAAACTCCTAATGAACCATAGCAACATGTTACCACTGATTTCATAACAGACCTTCCAGAAGTAAACAGATATGACTCAATCAATGTTATTGTCAATAAGTTCTCAAAAGCTATTATTATCACACCATGCAAGAAGACCATTACTGCCTCAGAAACAGCACAACTATTCTTAGATCATGCATGGAAACATTTTGGCCTTCTGGACAAAATTATCTCTGATTGAGGACCCCAATTCACTTCCAAAGTTACCCAGGAAATCTGGAAAGTGCTAGGGATCACCTCAGCAATGTCCACCACTTATCACCCACAATCTGATGGAGAAACTGAACACATAAAGCAAGAAATAGAACAATATCTCCAAGCCCTCAGAGATCAATCACTGATGAACTGGCTCAAATTACTCCCATTTGCCAAATTCTTACATAATAACTGTTACGAGGCACTTGCTTTGGCACCTCGTAACGGTTTTCTTTTTCTTTTTCTTTTTCTTTCTTTTTTTACTTACAAGTAAAGTGTAGTATTATTACTACAAGTGTGAGCTTAGCTCCACTTTACTTAGTAAGGACTTATCAATTTCTTTCTCTTTTATAGTACTTAAGTATTTACATACTTAAGTGTGAGCTTAGCTCCAAGTACTATATTAAGACTTATCCTTTTCTCTTTATCTTTCTTTATTTATTATAACATTTACTTGCTAAGGACTATTACTATACAATTAGCAAGGACTCACTTTTCTCGCTCTTATTTTACCTTGTTTATCTCTAGTTCATTTCGCGTTTGTGGCAGAGCCACTTATATCACATGGACGCGTACTTACTGCGCACTACTGCGCATTATGGTTGACTTACTGCGCATAGCTGCGCAACTTTACTATACTTAGATCTCCAGTTCTGTATAAATAGTTGACAGACTGGTGGTCTTAAACCCCAGTCTTGTCAACTTCGCAATCTAGGGATTTTCCTTATACTGCGCTTGATCTAAACTCGTCAACTACTCGCTTCACTCCTTCTTCAAACTAAGTCTAAGAACTCTAAAGCTATTAAGACATCTTATACTAAGTCAAACTGGATCTTCGTATCGTTATCGGTGGAATCATCCTCATAACCATATCATTAATCCCACTCTTCATCGTCATCCGAAACCTCTATTACGTTCATCAAACCAACATTCAAACCTTGGTTACCAGGAGTAATATCATAGATCTTCCCTAAGACCGTCCAATAGGCCGCTCTTAGCAATAACCACATTCATTCTACCATACAGAAATCCCCATTTGAAATCCTTATGGGATACAAACTCTGATTCACTATCAAACCAATCACCACATATGCTCCTGAAGCAAAGAACTGACTCCAACACATACAAAACATAAGAGAAGAAGTAACCATGAGTCAGAAACTCACCAATCAAATAACTAAAGATTCCTGCAATAAACATGGAACTACCTTCATCATGTACAAAGAAGGTGATCAAGTATGGCTAGATGGAAAAAGCCTCTAACTCCAATACCTGAAAATGAAACTAGCCCCAAAAATGGTTTGGACCATTCTCTATCAAGGAAGTCCTCAGACCTGTCACTTACCAGCTAAAATTACCACCAAAATGGAAGATCTATCCCATGTTTCACATCACGCTTCTCACACCATTCAAGGAAACACCTGAACATGGCCCCAACTGTATGAAACCACCCCCAGAGATAATCAGAGGTGAAACAGAGTTTGAAGTGGAAATGATCAGCTCTCAAGTGCAGAACAATGGATGACTCCAATACCATGTCAAATGGAAGGGATACCCCAAATCAGACAACACATGGGAACCACAAGGAAATCTGAGGAACACACAACAGGAAATAGATGACTTCCACAAGTGAAGACCAAGCACACCTAGACCACTGTACAGCTCAGGAATACACCTATTCACATTCAGAAATCACCTGACCACACCCCTCACCCATACTTGAGGGAGTCATCTCATTCCCAAATTATCATCACTCAACATGTCTTCACTCCCCCCATCCTCCATTTCCTCCTCCCCTCTCTCATCCTTCTCCCTCCTTGCCTCCCTCCACTTCTGCCCTTCCCCCCTCCCCTTCACTGAGGATGCTGCTGCCACCTTGGTGGTGCTCTGCCTCTTGAATGCCACCACCCCACCCCCTCCACTGCCAAGCCACCTCTCCCTTCAACTGGGACTCACCAGCCCTTGGCCCATCCCCCAGGGGTCTACCCCTTTCATCCACCACCCCTTACCCCCCATGACCTCCTTGCCCTACAAGCTGGAGTTTTACCCACCCTCCCTCACCCACTCCTGCTCAGCCTGCCCCCAGTGCCCTCTTTGGAGGAGTGCATTACTGATGCCCCAGTGTCCCTCCCTGGCCTCATCTCCACCCCCACCTCCCCAGTTGTTACGAGGCACTTGCTTTGGCACCTCATAACACATTTCTTTTTTCTTTTTCTTTTTTCCTTTATCTTACTTACTAGTAAAGTGTAGTATTATTACTACAAGTGTGAGCTTAGCTCCACTTTACTTAGTAAGGACTTATCCTTTTTTATAGTACTTAAGTATTTACATACTTAAGTGTGAGCTTAGCTCCAAGTACTATATTAGACTTATCTTTTTCTCTTTATCTTTCTTTAATTATTCACAACATTTACTTGCTAAGGACTATTACTATACAATTAGCAAGGACTCCCTTTTCTCGCTCTTATTTACCTTTGTTTACACCTTGTTCATTTCGCGCTTGTGGCTGAGCCACTAATATCACATGGACACGTACTTACTGCGCTTTACTGCGCATTATCGTTTACTTACTGCACATTACTGCGTAACTTTACTATAGTTAGATCGCTAGTCTTGTATAAATAGTTGACAAACTGGTGGTCTTAAACCCCAGTCTTGTCAACTTCGCAATCTAGGGATTCTCCTTACAACTGCGCTTGACCTAAAACTCGTTAAACACTTGCATCACTCTCCTGAACTAAGTCTAAGAACTCTAAAGTTACTAAGACCTCTTACACTAAGTCAAACTGGATCCCCGTATCATTATTGGTGGAATCATCCTCGTAACCATATCATTAATCCCACTCTTCATCGTCATCCGGAACCTCTATTACGTTCATCAAGCCAATATCCAAACTCTTGTTACCAGGAGTACTATTATAGATCTTCCCTAAGACCGTCCAATAGGCTGCTCTTAGCACCAGTGACCTCCTGGGGCAACCAATCTGTGGGCTGGTGGCCCACCTCCCACCACCACATTGAGACCTGGTCCTCACCCTCCTCATCCCCACCACACCCCCTGCCCACCCCTGGTTCTTCAACAGGGGCATGCCCAACAGCTTTGAGCCAGCTTGGGACACCCTCCCCTTCCTGGACCATGAGGGGTGCCACTATTAAGCAGAGGAGGGAAGGCAACAGGTCAGGGGACCCCACCAAGCATCACAGGTGATGCATTGCATAAAGAGGGGGTGATGTTATGAGGCACTTGCTTTGGCACCTCATAACATGTTTCTTTTTATTTTTTCTTCTTTTTTTATTTTTCTTGCTATAAGTGTTGTATTAACAACAGTTGTTGAGCTTAGCTCCTACCTATAGTAAGGACTCTATCTCTTTTCCTTTATAGTACTACAGTATTTATATACTGAGTTGTGAGTTTTACTCCAAGTACTATAAAGCTTCTTTATCTTTAATTATTTAATTATTTACATTTACTTGCTAAGGACTATCACTATACAATTAGCAGGGGCTCATCCAATTTCATCTTTATTTGTCTCTGTTTATCTCTCATTTTTGCTTGTGCTTGTGGCTACTTTACTTTAGCTTACTATGGGTGTGACATGAGTCACATGATCTTGTTGATTGCTGTGCAATCATCATTGATCTGTGAACCTTATTACTTATACTATCTTTAGGATTCTCATTTTATATAAATAGTTGAAAGACTGGTGGTCTTAAACCCCAGTCTTATCAACTTTGCAATCTAGGGATTCTCCTACAACTGTGCTTGACATAAGCTTGCTACAATCTTCCTTTACTCATTAAAGAACTAAGTCTAAGATCTCTAAGTCACTCTAAGTGTCACTAAGACATCCTAAACTTGTCATTCTGGATCCTTGTTTAGTCATTGGTGGTATCATCCTCATCACTATCTCATTGATCCCACTCTTCATTGTCATCAGGAGCATTTACTATGCTTACCAAGCACATACCAACTACCTTGTTACCAGGGTATAGTTATCATAAACTTTCCCTAAGACTGTCCAATAGGCCACTCTTAGCAGTTATCTGAACCATGTGGAATTTTTAACTAGCAACCATGCTCCCATTATTATATAGATGCTGCATGTGTTGGCTGCCCACCACCACCATGTGCTGCATAGCCTCACTGCTTATCTTTTGTATTACAAGAAAAAACAAACTGCATGCAGGAGCTGACTCATATGCTATCCCCACAGACTATCTGGCCCTGTAGCCTCCCTCCCATGCCATTGCTGTACCAGCACAGTGTGGCACTTTTCTGGCTCACTGTTTGCATCCACTCAAGAAGATGCAAGTGATTGGTACATCCATCCTCCTGTGCCCACCTGCATGCCTGCATTACTGCTGTGTCAACAGCATGCAACCATGTCACCACTATATGAGCAGCATGTGGCCATGTTGCCACTGTATCAACAGTGTGCAGTTCAATGTGGACATGCAGCTGCTCATGGTCATGAGCAGTGCAAAGCAGGACCAGATGTGGCTGGTGTCTCTCTTTTGTGTTTTATTTATTTATGTTTTTTTCTTCTGTTTTTTTGTTTTTGCTGATGTGGCAGTGGTAGATCCACCTGTCATTGCTGATGGCATTTGCAAATTGGCTGACATTGGGCATGCCACTGGGCACACAATGAGCATTGATTTCTCACCATGCAGTGACCATGTCATGGTGGGCAACCACATGCAACTGAGGTACACCTGTGGCCACCAGTGCACAGGTGCACATGTGCAATTTCTCACTGGCCTCCATCTAGCCCCAGCTTGCCACCTCTGTTCACAACAATGCACACAATGCTGTCATCTTTTCCCCAACTTTTTCCCCAACCCCAACCCCAGTCTCAGAACCACAAACAGCATGAAATGCAGTGGGTGCTGGGCATGCTCCTTGGGGTTGTGCATGCACATGTGTGACAAGTGCTATGTGAGTCATGTCATGTGCTCCACATACAGAAAAGTACTGACTTTGCTGTTGATTTTCTACCTATCTTAGGATGCTGGACATACTTCCATATCCTTATCTCTTTCCATCTTTGCAGTTCAGGCTCCTCTCTAACTCTATTTGGCCTTTACTATATCTTCTTTGCCTTGTCATTATCTAACCTAGCACTTCTGCATGTGCTGAGGTGAGCATCTCTTCTACTCTCTTAGCTCTCTTCTGACATACCTGCTCTATGCAGCTCTCTCTTTCTTCTGTGTACCCTCTACCCTCTGGTACACATCTTCTCTTATCTTACAACTATCTCTCTAGCTATCTCTCTAGCCCTCTGGACTGTTGTCCTCTTGGCTCATTTATCTCCACCTGGGCTAATAAGCCTATCTCTGCATTGTGATGCTCAATCTGCTGTTTGCCACTTTGCCCATATTTTCCACACCTCCAAAAGTGATATGCACTGCAGTCCAGTGTGACAATGATCAACAGGGGTATCACACAGCCAGTGACCAGTGCATAACCAAATTCCCAGAGTGAGCAGCCTTGACTTTTCTGCAGACAGAAAGCAACTTTGTGTTTTGACACATTGCTGGATGATGGTTGACCAGTCATTGCTAACTGAGGTGTGTATTCTTCCTTCTCTCCATCCAGTGGCTGACAGTGCAGGTGGGGTGTGCCTGCACAGATCACACTGTGCAGGCTTGCTGGTGTTGATTGGGTCATGTGCCATGCCATTCACAGGGGCCAATGAGAACAAGGATGGGCAGGCATAGGGCACATGAACTACAAGGATGTTGTGCATGACATCCCACCTGACATGCACACAAGAATGTAAGGAACATTGACATCATACTGGATGTGCACATTATTCTGACCACTGTTTCCAAGCCTTGAGGCACACTGCCCACCCATGTGCCCACCTGCCTGCACAGCATGGCAACTTGCCAGCCTACCCCACCCATGTCCACTCAAGATGATGTGGGTGATTGGTACTGTGCCCACCCACATGCCCATGCCAACACTGTTGACAGCACACAGCCCCCTACTTGCCTGCACCACTGCCATACAAACAGTGCAGCCACTACCTCCTTGCCCATGCTGCTGCTGTGCAGTGCACTGCACATTCCTCCTGTGTGTGTGCACTGTGCTATGCACACCTGGCTTGGGCTTGGGAAGCTGCACTGGTGCATGCCAGCAGGTGGACATTGTTCCCTCTTTTTCCTTTCTTTCATTCATCCTCAACTCACATACAAAGCCTCAACTTCTCTACAACAGAACTATCAATTATATTCAATTTTGTGCCTATTCTTCATCCACTTCTATTTACACCTATCATTGTTTCCTTTTACTTTCTGTTGCTATATATATCTACACCTGTAATCATGTCTTATTAGTTGATATTTAAATCCAACAGGTGATTACTCTATCTTGATATTCTCCAAACTTGGTGGGTTCTGTCCATACCATCTTTTTAAACAATAACATGCTGGGCAGAATATTCAGGCTATGTTTTTTCTGTATTGAATCATGCTACTATATCCATGAATATTGTTGTGCATGCAGGTAGGCTGGGTACTTTGGCTATACAATCATGTTGGTTTTTCTTCTATTTTTATGTATATGCTTTGGCAATGTTAATTACCATATTTTCTCTTTTACTTTCTTTTCACACAGGTGCAGTGCTCCTAGGCTGATGAACAGGGACATGTATGAGTACTGATCATTGTCAGTACAGTGCACCTGCACAGGCTTTGCTAATGAGTATGCCTGGGTATGGGTATGAGTATGGGTCTATTGGTTTTCCAGTCTACAACAGTAACCATACAGTTAATGTTTCTGTTTTGCTTTGTGCTTTCACAGCTTAGGAAGTGTTTTTTTCTGCCCTCCTATCTAGTTGTAATCTACAATACTACTTCATACCATCATTACTGTATGTTTGGATTTCAGGTATGCACAGCATCCATAGATTGTAAAAATCAATACTGTAGAATTGCACTGTTGTGTTATACTCACCTATTTTCTCCCCTCCTAGGTGAGGGTACAGGGTTTATGATAGACAGACAGATGGGGAGGTGATTGGGATTGGTGTATTGGTTTGGAAGTTGGAGTTGGTCTGTGAACTGGGATTGGTCTGTAAATAGATAGAGAAATGTTTCCTTTGATTCCCTATTGCAACAGCATATGTATACCTCTTATTCTCTGTTGCTCCAACTATACATACTGTCACAGATGACATGCTATTAATCCATGTTACAATGTAGATTGGATTTGGTCTGTAAATGGGTTCTGTTGCAACAACCTATGTATGCTTTCTCAGATGATGTCTTATTACTCCATGTTGCAATGCAACAGGTTTTTACACTAGTACAATTAGCAAGGACTTACCTCTCTTATCTTAGTTTGTTCTTATTTGCCTTATGTTCATTTCACACTGGTGGCTACTTTACTAGTAGTTTACTATGGACACCACTTAGTCACATGATCTTGTTGATTGCTGCACAATCATCATTGATCTGTGAACCTTACTTACTTGTACTATACTTAGGACATCCTTTTAGTATAAGTAGTAGCAAGACTTGCAGTCTTAAACCCAACTTTGTGTTGGAAATTATCCATCTATGTCAGGATCGTCAAGCCTATGGCAGACATCCATAGTGCAAGGCCACCAACTCCTGACTTATCCCTGCTTTCCTTTGGAAAGGCTTACTGGGAGCTGCCTTGGATCTAAGCCAAGGGATGAGAGGACTCAGCCATAGAAGAAGGGGATGAACCAGCTATAACAAGCTGGAGTCTATTCATCTAGCTACCTCCCTACTTATAGTACTATGGATTGTGCACAGACCAGGTGCAGTAACTAAGGGCAGGTCAAGCAGTAACTAAAGTGCACCATGTGTGGGAACACAGCTTACAGATGTGCAGCAGCTGTGGGAACTGTCCCCAAGAAGACCATAATGACAGTAAGTAAGATATCTGACAGGATAAGATAAAAGAGATAATATGAAGATCTTATCTAATCAGATGATCTAAAGAGAAACAATAAAGAAAGAAATAATAATGGTAGGGAATAGAGTCAGTGATAGGAGTCTGACAATCTATACTGTCATGCCACTGAGCAGTTCTCTATATCTCCTACTATATCTTCATATCTTTGCATATGATCTTATCTCTCAATCCTTCTTATCTCATCTCTGTCTTATTGTCATCTCCATCTGATCTTATCACTGACTGTGCTCTTATATGCTCTTCTAGTCATGTCTTAGTTTCCCATTTAGAAGCACTGCTACAACCTTACACCTCAATCTTTATATCTACTTTTCCCCTGGTCATCTACTCTTCTTCTAAAAAGTATTTCTGGTGGTACAGAAAGTGTCTGGCTCTACTCTTGGCTGTACTCATATCTTATCTTCCTCCATCCCACCCTCTGCCCATAGTGTGGGCATCTTCAATACACATGTTTCTCCTCTTTTCTTTTCTCTTTGTTGCCTGCCCATGCCTGCACTCACACTTTGCAATCTAGGGATTCTCCTATACTGCATTTGATCTAAACTCTCCTAAAAAACCTCACTCTAAGAACTAAGTCTAAGATCACTAAGTGTTGCTAAGATATCACTATACTTCATTATCCTGGATCCTCACATAATCATCAGAGCAATAGTTCTCCTCGTTATCTCCTTGATCCCACTCATCATCATCCTTAGATGTATCCATATCAACTATCTCATTACCAGGAGTATTCAAACCCTGAATCCCTAAGACCATCCAATAGGCCACACTTAGCAGCAGGTTCATGCCTGATGTGAGATGAGCAAGAATGAGAGTTGATAGCATGCAACACAGAGAGGTAGCACAAGTTGTGCTTTGACAATCTGTGATGTAACTCATCACTCATCACATGAACTCAGGCCCTTACTGGTCCATGGACACTCACTATACACTTTTGTTCCATCTTTAGTCCTTGTTCTTATCAATGGATACTCTCACACTCTGTCACTACCATAACTCATTCTGACTCACTACTGTGCCATTAATCTATTCATTGTTCTCCTTCCATCCTTGGCTTATTGTTCTGCTGAGCATGAAACTTTACTTTGTTTACTTGAACCTTATTTTTCTGGGTTATATAAACCCTCTACTTACACTCTCACTTCAGCCTTTCTTCTCTTGCTGATGCTAAGAGCAGCCTATTGGACAGTCTTAGGGTCTGAATGCTCCTGGTAACTATGATATTGAGGATTATACATCTAATGATGATGATGATGATGATGATGATGATGAGTGGGATTGAGGATACAACAAGGAGAATGAGGGCTCCAATGATGATATACAGATCCAGTGTGATTTAGTGTTAAAGATGTCTTAGTGTCACTTATGGAGTTTAGAAATCTTAGACTTAGTTCTTAGAGGAATACAGCTTAGGTTTCTTGAGTGTAGATCAAGTGCAGATAGGAGAAATCCCTAGATTGCAAAATTGACAAGACTGGGGTTCAAGATTGCCAGCCTTGCCACTACTTATACTAAAGAAATGCCCATAGCATAGTACAAGTAAAATAGAGTTCACTGATCAACAGTGATTGCACAGCAATCAACAAGATCATGTGACTAAGAGCACATCCATAGTGAACTACTTGTAAGGTAACCACAAGTGCAAGTGAAATGAGAGGTAAACAAATGTAAATAGAGATGAGAGAAATGAGTCCTTGCTAATTGTCTATAACAGTCCTTAGCAAGATAAATAAAGAAGGATAAAAGGAAAGAACACTCTATAGTACTTGGGGTTGAACTCACAGCTTCAGTGTGAGGCCAATGCTGTGTCAAAGCCAAACAACTCAAGTAAAGACTAAAACAAATAAAAAGGACAATCATGCTTCAACCAACTAGTGGATATCCAAGATAATCAGAACTGGGGAATAAACGCTAGGAGTTGTATAATATATAGTACTGAACTCTATGGCAGGCATATGAGCTAGCAAAGGCTGCACAGTAGAGATAATAATAGCAACCAATCAGAAAGAGGATGACTGATGTCCACAGTAAGTGTGAGAAGGATTAGTGATACTCCACAGTAGTCATGAGAAAGCTGAGTGAGCATCCACAGTAATAATGAGAAAAAGAGTCATAAGCACTTCATAAGTGGGCTGATTGGAGATCAGATGACTAGCATGTCATCAGCCAATAAAGACAAACAAGATGAATGCATGACCATGAGAATCACTTTGATAGATCAGGAGTGATTGTAAGATCTATAGTGATAGAGATGTAAGAAATATAGAAAAATGAAAAGAAAAATAAGGGAAATAATAGTGGCCTAACAAATACCCCCTTCTTAAGGTGAGACATCTTGACAAGCAAAAAATGGAGTAGAACAAGCATGACAAATGTCTTTGTCTTCTCCTTCCATGGATTTGAAAGGAATGCCAGCAAAGAGTGATGGAGAGAGAGGGATAATGGAGGTGTGTGCACAGGTTTGTGCAGGCAATAAAGAAGAGTTTGTATAAGATAACAAGCAGGTAGAGTATCCCCAAGGGGGAGAGCAGCACAGACATCTGCAGCAGATGTAGAGGAAGTGAATGCAAATGCAACATGATGTAGTATAGAGACAGCTGCAGGGATGTGTAAGAGAGAATAAGATGGCAGAGGTAAGTGGTACTCACTCAGACAGATGATGAAGACATCTGAGGAGGTTGGCATGTATAGTGTCCATCTTATATAGTGCTGGTAGGTAGGGTTGGTGCAGAGAGTATAGTAGTAAAGAACAAGGACTGCCTAATAGAGGTGACATGTGTCATGCAGAGTGCAATGTGGAGTAGAGGTGATGCACATCATGTGGAGTAGCAAGTGGAGTAGAGGTGACACATGTTGCACAGAATAGCAAGTGGAGTGATGATATATATAACAAGTATGTAACATGTACATGCATGGAGGGGAGCTGAATGAAATAGTATAGTATGCACTTAATCTTCAACAGCCCCCCTCATTTGGTGAACCAATTGCAATGAGACCAAGAGTGGTGTGCTGTGACTTGAATGTGGCATGTGGCAGCAACTTGGTTAGTGTGTCAGCAACAATAGAGGTGGAGGGGAGACAGTGGAGGACAATGAGTCCTTCCTTCATGCATTGCCAGACAAAGTGGTGCTTGATGTTGATGTGTTTTGTCCCTTTACCAACAATAGGGTTGTTTGCTAGGTCAATCAACCCTTTATTGTCACCAAAGATCATGAATGGCAGGGAGGGATGTGGAGTTTGTGGGTGAAGATATGATACCATGCTGCCTGCACTGCTGTCTGGGAGAGCAAGATGTATTCAGCTTTGGTGGAGGATAAAGAGACAATGCATTGGTGGCATGATGACCATAAGACAGTGCCATGACAGGTGAAGAATATGAATGCACCCATGGAGTGGCAGTCTGCAAGTGATGTGGCTCAGTCTGAATCTGAGTGCACAGTGATGTCAGCACCATGAGCACCATCATATTGCAGCCCAAGGTTGATGGTACCAGTGAGGTACCAGAGAATGTGCTTGGCAGCTGCTAGATGCCCCAGTGCAGGCTTGGCCACATATTGAGTGAGTGTATTTACCATGAATGTGATGTCAGGTCATGAGCACTAAGAGTGGCCTATTGGATGGTCTTAGGGAAGGTCTGCTATAATAATACCCCTGGTAACAAAGTAATCGATACATGTTGATGAGCATCATGCACATGTAAAGCTAGAAAACAACCATCAGCAACATCAGGTGAACACAGCAATATAAATGTGCTGCATGTGACAATCATCTGTAGCTGCATCAATCATGCATTTGTTTAGGCATTGCTAAGAGCGGCCTATTGGACGGTCTTAGGGAAGATCTAAAATGTTACTCCTGGTAACCAAGGTTTGGATCTGAGCTTGATGAACGTAATAGAGATTCCTGATGACGATGAAGAGTGGGATTAATGATATAGTTATGAGGATGATTCTGCCAATAATGATACGAGGATCCAGAGTGACAAGTGTAAGATGTCTTAGCAACGTTTAGTGACTTAGAGTTCTTAGACTTAGTTCTGAGAGAGTGAAGTGAGATTGTAATGAGCTTTAATCAAGCCCAGTATAAGGAGAATCCCTAGATTGTGAAGTTGACAAGACTGGGGTTTAAGACCGCCAGTTTGTCAACTATTTATACAAAACAGAAGATCTAAGTATAGTAAAGTTGCGCAGTAATGTGCAGTGAGTAAACAATAATGCACAGCAAAGTGCAGTAAGTACGCGTCCTTGTGATATAAGTGGCTCAGCCACAAGTGTGAAACAAACTAGAGGTAAATAGATGTAAATAAAGGCAAGAAAAGAGAGTCCTTGCTAATTGTATAGTAATAGTCCTTAGCAAGTAAATGTTATAATAAATAAAAGAAAGATAAAAGAGAAAAGATAAGTCTAATATAGTACCTGGAGCTATGCTCACACTTAAGTATGTAAATACTTAAGTACTATAAAAGAGAAAAAGAAATGTAAGTCCTTACTAAGTAAAGTGGAGCTAAGCTCACACTTGTAGTAATAATACTACACTTTACTATAGTAAGTAAGATAAAAGAAAAAGAAAAGAAAAAAGAAATGCGTTACGAGGTGCCAAAGCAAGTGCCTCGTAACAGGCATCAGACTATAGGACTGGGTTCAGCCAATGAGGAGCAGGATTGATAAGCTGTATAGGCCAAGATGCAGTCCGTGGAGTCATGAGTCATGAAGTCAGCATTTGGTGCAATTGGTGCATTTCCTATTTCACTCATCTGTATAGCATGATACTTTGATTGTTCACACCCAGACTCCACTTCATTGCAAATATCCCTATGATCAACCCTACATTGTAAATTTCCTGTTTTGTTTTGTTGTGCTCCAGCCTTGGAGCTAGACTTGTATTTAAATGGCACATCATCTGTCAGAAAGAATAGATTTCCCCTGCTCACAATTTGACTTCTCCTCCCTGTCCAAGTCCATTTGTGAAAAGCATGTTCTGATCTTCCCTCCATGTGTCTCATTATCAAGAAAGTGCATGTTCCTCATAGGTCACATCTATTATTGCATTGCATTCTCTATTGCATTGCACCAAGTCTCCATTGTGTTGCACTCTCTATTGCATTCTCCCTTGCATCACATTGTGTTCCCTTTATTGTGTCATATTGCCTGTTTGTTGCTCAAGTCGCATATCCTTCTGTCACCCCAGTCACATCACACTATCACACATTTAGCTCTCAACTACAACTCTCTCTACCTTGGTGTCTAGAGAATCTTACAATTTGCACCCTCCAGCAATTGTTGTGGTTGTGGTTGTTATTCCTCTTCAGCCTACCACAGCACATATCAATGTTTGATAAGCATAGTAACCATTCCTGATGACAATGAAGAGAGGGATCAACAAGATAGTGATGAGGATGATACCACTGATGACTAAACAAGGATCCAGAGTGATGAGTTTAGGATGTCTTAGTGATGCTGAGAGTGACTTAGAGATCTTAGACTTAGTTCTTAGGAAATGAAGTGAGATTTGAGCAAGCTTAGGTCAAGTGCAGTATAGGTAAGTCCCTAGATTGTGAAGTTGACAAGACTGGGGTTTAAGACCACCAGTCTTTCAACTATTTATACAAAACCAGAGTCCTAAAGATAGTATAAGTAAATAAGGTTCATGGATCAATGATGATTGCACAGCAATCAATGAAGTCACATGACCTAAGATGCATCCATGAATATAGTAAGTGGCTCAGCCACAAGTGTGAAATGAACAAGAGGTAAACAGAGATAAACAAAAGTGAGAAAAGTGAGTCCTTGCTAATTGTATAGTAATAGTCCTTAGCAAGTAAATGTAAATAAATAAAGAAAGATAAAAGAGAAAAAGATAAGTCTTTATAGTACTTGGAGCTAAGCTCACACTTAAGTATGTAAATACTTAAGTACTATAAAGAGAAAGAGGAAATGAGTCCTTACTATAAGTTGGAGTTAAACTCACAGCTGTAGTTAATACTACACTTATAGTAAGTAAGATAAAAGAAAAAGAAAAAAAGAAAACAATTACAAGGTGCCAAAGCAAGTGCCTTGTAACAATGAGACAATGGTGGCATACATTAAGCTCCCTATGATTTGTTGATAAACTGACTGGGCAGATGCACTGGCAGTGCCAGTGAACAGTATAAGCTGTGATGTGGGAGGGAGAGGTGTAGTTACTGTGTTACAGCCAGCCATGCTGCTATGATGTTGGCAATATAGTGTGACTGACAGAGGGTAAGGACTCTGTGTTCACAATTGTGCATGACTTCAAGACCGAGGTAAGTTTTTGTCTCTCCAAGGTCTGTCATTTCAAATGTGGCTGAGAGCATACATTTGAGTTCCAAGACTTCTGTGAGGTCACTTCCAAAGAATGTGATGTCATCCACATACAGGACTAAGAATAGGAAGGACCCCCCACCATGCTGGATGTACAAACCACCATCAGATGAGACACAATTGAGGTCCAGCATGCTGAGTGAACTGTCCATCTTGTCATTCCACTGTCATGCAGCCTGCTTCAGGCTGTGGATGGATTTGTGAAGCCAACAAACTTTATTGGCCAGTTCTGGGATTTTGAAACCATTGGGTTGGTGCATATACAGTTCCTCATGTATGTCACCATTCAGGAAGGCACTTTTAACATCCATCGAGTGGATGTGCCAGTCATAAGCAGCAGAGAGGGTGAAGAGGAGCCATAGCAACTCAAAGCTCAAAGTGCATGACTGGTGAAAATACTTCACTGTAGTCAATGCCAGGAACCTGCTTAAACTACTTGGCAATGAGATGTGCATGGTACTAGCCATCATTCTTCAGCTTGAAGACCCATTTGTTGGGTATGGCAGTGCAACCAGGTGGGAGATCAATTAGTGGCCAGGTCCCCATCCCCTCCATCATGGCAAGTTCATACCAACATGTGGCATCCCAGTCAGCAGAATTGGGAGATGTGCATACTTCACACAGAGTGAGTGGGTCACTGGAAGTAACAGCAGCAGCAAGGAGTGATGAGAGGGAGGGACCAGCACCAGGTGTCACAAACTCATCTTTGTCAGATGAATCATGCAGGATGCCCAGTTGCCATATGTGCTATCACCATAGTGCACTAGGTGCCTGGTAGTGCAAGTAGAGCACCACTGAGGTGGTGTATGCATGACCAGGCCCACAGGGACCATGGTTGTAGTGGGAGAAGAGGGTGCTGGTGCTGGTGTGACAGGACTCAGTATCTTGAAGATGGGCTTGGGCTCACCTGACAAGACAGCACCATACACATCCATGACCACCATCTCCATTGTACCTGGGATGTGGAACAATCACACCAGGGACATGGTCCAAGAAATGTGTCACATGCATTCAAGTTGGCACTGGTGGGGCAACTGAAAGAGGTGTCACTGGGAGTGTGGGACCATGCATGTGAGGAGGCAATGCAGGTGTGACTGGAGGCACAGGAGGGAGACCTGGGGTTGGAATGGTGGCAGGTGGCATGTCTGTGGTAGTGACATCAGGAGCGGCAGGCATGACAGGCATTGCTTGGTTGTCAGAATCTGACACTTCTAGTTGTGTGCCATTGTGTGGCAGTGTGTCTGAATCAGAGTCAGATGAAGAGGTGGCCAGCACAGGAGAAGGAAGAAGTGACATGGGTGGAGCTGGACCAGCAGGTAGTGGTTGCAGATGTAATGGAAAGGTTAGCTCATCAAACACTGCATTGCAAGAGACAACAATATGACATGCTGTGTGATCCCAAAACCTCCAGGCTTTTGAGCCATGTTCATACCCAATTAAGACCATTGGCTGAGCTCAAGGGTCAAGTTTCATTCACCATTCATCTGGAGTGGCAACATATGTGAGGCATCCAAACACCCAAAGGTATGAGATGTCTGGGGGATGGCCATTAGTCCAGAGTTCATGCAGGGTGACCAGTTCCAAGCATGCTGTGGTGTACAATTATAGATGTGTATTGCCACTTGCAATGTATACTCCCAAAAACCTTGTGAGACAGAGCCTCCATGCAGTATGGAGAGTGTGGAGTTAATAATTGTGCAATTCCATCACCCTGCACAGCCATTCTGTGCTGGGGAGTAGGGAGCAGTGAGGTTATGTGAGGTGCCACTACATTCTAGTATGTTGCAGACATCAGTGTTGACATATTTGCCTCCCCAATCACTGCACAGGACCTTAAGTTTGCATTCCAATTGTGTAGTGGCCCAAGCCATGAATGCTGTGAGCACATGCAATAGCCCACCCTTGGATGTGAGAGCATAAGCAACCACATACCCAGAAAAGTCATTGATGAATGACACAAAGTACAAGGAGCCCTGCAATGATGTAATTTGCATAGGCCCTATGAGGTTGCTGTGGATGAGGTCAAGGGGTTGTGCTGTGCATTTGGACAAGATGTGGAAAGGACAATGTGCAAGTTTCCCCACAGTGCAACCCTCACAGGGTATGTCAGGATCGTCAAGCCTACGGCGGACATCTGTAGCACAAGACCACCAACTCCCGACGTATCCCTGCTCTCCTTAGGAGAGGCTTACCAGGAGCTGCCTTGGATCTAGGCCAAGGGATGAGAGGACTCAGCCATAGAAGAAG